>CAIGRN010012363.1:0-23126 GCA_903798345.1 Fraxinus anomala
AATCCTCCAGCTATTAAAACTTTTACAAGGAAGAAAACAGTAAAAAAGCCAGTTAAATCTGTTGAGGAAAAAGTTGAGTGCTCAACCCCTGATGCGAAAACTCTGAATAATCCTGAGTCTGTAGATGATAAAGCAATGGTCAAATCGGATGGAACCACTGATGCCGTGGTCCAAGATGGTAGCACTAAAGCAACAGTAAAGAAGAAAGTTATTAAAAGGGTCCTGAAAAGGAAGGCAGTTTCTGCAGACGCCAAGAGTAGTAAGGTTTCCATAGATGACCTAAAGGGAGAAATAAAGGCTGTTCAGCCTGAAATTGATGCACTTATTAAGGAGGAACGAAATGAAACAGTTGCTGATAAGGAGGGCGGAAATAGTGTGGACAAGAAAAAAATTTCTGGATCTGAGAAGGCTGATAATAACAAGCAAAAAGATTCTCAAAATGATAATTGCACGAATGCAGAAGGAAGGGAAGAGCTGAAAGATGAGAAAGTAAGAAAATACCATGCTGGAAAAGATGAGCCTGCAAGCAAAGCACATAAAGAGGTGAAAGAAAAGAAAAAGGTTGAAGAACCTCCCCGACATCCTGGATTGTTTCTTCGAACAAAAGGGAGCAAGGATTCGAAAGTATGTTAAGTGCAGAACATGTCATGGTCATCTATATGTGCCCTGTTCTTGTGTGGGATGTCTCATGCTGAATCTAATTAATTTTTTTGATGCGCAGATGCATTCACTATCACTCTCACTGGATTCTCTCCTGGATTATACTGACCAGGATATTGAAGAATCAACATTTGAGGTATCTGAGATTACCATTCATAAATTTGCATCCTTTCTTGGTCATCGCGCGCGGCTGACATGCTCCTACTTTCAACTTCTGTTCTTGCAGTTATCATTGTTTGCAGAATCCCTCTATGAGATGCTTCAATACAAAATGGGTTGTCGTCTCTTGACTTTCCTTCAGGTTATCTTGAAGCTTTGATCTTAGCACTTGTATTGTCCATGATTGGTCATTGGGAGAGATTTCATTTTAAGTAATTGTTATTTTTGTTCAATCGCTCTCTCTTGGTTGTAGGAGTTGCGAATCAAATTTGTAAGGAAGAGAAATCAACGGAAGAGGCCAAGGGAAGAAACTTCCAAGAAGGAAAACGGAGAAAAATTATCGAAGAAGCATGTAAAAGCAGATGAGTCTAATGAGAAAATTGAGTCAAACAAAATTGAAGCATGTGACAATGCTCAAACGAATGACAGCAATAATATCATCAAGGAAGAGGTTACTCCCGCAAAACAGCTTGAAGATAAGCTTCAAGATGAACCTAATGAGGAAGACCCGGAGGAAGATCCAGAGGAAGATGAAGAAATTCCTGATGCAAGCCCCCAACATGACTCAACTGAGGCAAGAGTTTTCATCTTTCATTTTCCATCTCTTTCATATGCTGTTGTGATTTCCCTTCTTTTTTCATTTCGTTTGGAGGGGTTTTTTGGTGGTTGGGGTGGGCTGTGTGACAATGTTGCTACCATGTTCAATATATAAGCCTCCGTTTGGATACACAATTCGAAGTCAAACATTATTTTCAATCACAAATTCGTAACTACTAATTATTATTTACACATTCCGTGGGACCCACTACTATTCCTCTTTATAAACCGTTTATAAATTTTCCAAATAGAGGCTTAATTATCAAGGACATTTGGTTCTCCCAGATTTAGGTAAAGCATGAAATAGAACTTACCTGTGATGCAGGATCCTGTTAATTGAGGCAGTAGAAAATGGAGTTGGGAAAATAATTATTTGTTAATTCATTAGCTTAATGGAAAAACTGGTTGGTTTAAGTGATTCAGGATGTGTTATGGGTTGAAGATAGATGCTCAAAGTCTTATTGAAGTTGGATTAGTTCATTGAAAAGGATAAAATGTTGTTTAACAATTTATGGTTAGAGGCATTGGGAAAAAAATGTAGGTTTAATTGGGGGTGGGGGGAGAACAAGCCTCTCGAATGCTTGGCATTGTATGTAATTCATTCAATTTCAATTGCAACTCCTTATTGTTTTTCATTCTATATATACACAAAACTACAAAACATATCAGGCTCTTATCACACGTCTACATCAATGTACCATAGCATATTTGTATTTTTGAAATATTGACCAGCAAAAGAAAAAAATATATTTTTATATTAGTTTTGGGTAAATAAGGGTTTTCCTTCTAACCTTTCACATGGTGTTATTATGGGCTCCCAACATTCAACGGCAAGATTTTGGGTTCCCAACCTATTTAAATTGTTGAATTTGGATCCTGGGCGATGAAAGTTGTCAATTTGGACATTAAAATTGCTTGTGATTTTCAGTTGAATTGGAGATAAATGTTGAAGTGGTTTGACGGTTTTGCCTTCTAGCCATGAGTCATGGGATGGTCGCATGTGATTTAACTTTTACATTGATGGTTTTGGTCGCTTGGGGACCCATTTCACTAATTTAAATAGGTTGGAGGCCCAAAACCACACTTTTGAAGGTTAATGGGGACCATAGCCATACCACGTGTCTAAGGTTGGGAAGCCAGTCCTAATTTACCCCACGTTAGTGTTCAACAAATATTCGACGGCTCATCAGAACTAACACAAACATTTGTATATAAACTGTTCAATAAATCCTCCGAACGACAAATTGTTGTAACCTGATCTAGTTGTCCATGCAGAAAGTTGTTGAAGATAGAAAGACAGATGCTGTTGCTAAAAGTGAAAATGATACTGTGGAAGAGAACAACAAAGAGCAGGAGACAACAAAGCAAGCTCCAGAGACAAAGACCATTGTGGACACGAGCAACAAAGAAAAGGTGACGAAGGTGGAACCAAAGACAAAAGACACCCTGGTTGCTGTTGTTGACAAGAAACTGCTGCAGGCATGTTACTGCAAGTTCCCTACTTCAGTTCTGTTAACTACCCTTGCTAGATTATGTTCTCTGATTGATTTTCCTGTTGAAGCAGGCTTTCCGGTTTTTTGATCGAAATCGTGTGGGATATGTTCGGGTAAACTATATTTTTCTCCTTCCTCGTTTGATATTTACAAGAATATAGACGATATGATACATGTTTGTTTACTTTCAGGTCGAAGATTTGAGATTGATCATCCATAATTTAGGGAAGTTCCTCCCACACAGGGATGTCAAGGTTGGTTATGATGACCATTCTATATTGTAATAGAAGTTTGTGTTTCGTGAACTCTCGTTGTTGATTAATAATTTTCAAATACTCAGGAACTTGTGCAAAGTGCCCTATTGGAGAGCAACACAGGAAGAGATGACAGGATTCTTTATGAAAAGTTGGTGAGGAAGTCCGACTAGTGAACCTATTGTGAGAATTTGCTAGGTTTTGTCTTGCTTTATAACTTATGAAAACTTTGCTAGGATTCTCAGCTCAAATTTTTATCTGCATTTTTAGCTTTGAGATTATGTTTGTATGGAGGACCGAGTTGCATTTCCTGTAATTCTACATTTTCTTTCTGGTGGGATGTTTTGAAGTAATGCACACAGAAAACTGCAGTTGGGCTCTAATGCCGTAACATTTTCGATTCCTACTGTACAAGGAATGATTTTTAGCATTATTTCAACAATGTTTTTCTTCGATTTCTCTACATTTTAATTGGTATATCATAAATGGATGGCAATGTTTTCTTACATGGAGCTGGTATTCTTAAATGTACGAGGTGGGTTGTTTAGTGAAGTTTGATTAATAAGAGTAGTGTTCATGTAGAAATTTTCCCAAGAAAATGTGTTCTCATGAGCTGACATCCAAGCCCGAAGATTTTAACGTGACCTCTTAAATTTATTAGTATTGTTTGTTCTAGTTAAAACGTAGGATGACCCCTTCCTAATTTTATCTAAATAATTGTTTGTTTGAATGTTAATCTTTGCGAGTCTTGAATCGGGATCATGGCACTATCGAGTTTCCTTGCTCAAAAAAATACATTAGGGATCATGGCACTAAGAGGTAATGAAATATTGATCATAATACTTGTTATCAAAATCTTGTTCATTATGATGCCGATTCCTTTAGAAGATATTTGTTCATATTTACGTCCTCGTTATCAAATTGCTTACTACATTAGTGCTTCAAAATATCAGCATTATTACATGCACGCATCAGACTAATACACAAATGATAGAATTTGCAATTGACTCAAGGTTTCTAAATCTAGAGGAAAAGACCCAAACTTTTTTCTGTTCTGTGAAGGCAACTAAACATTTAGCTTTTTCAACTGATAATGGTGAGTCAATATTATTTTCATCCGTCTCTTTTTCTAGCATCTGCTCCAGCAAATATTTCGGCTTCCAAAAAGGGGATCTCTGGAAAGATATTATTACCTCGGGATCCAGATACTCGCACATTTACAGTGAACTCTACTTACAAAGACCAAATTTATGAACTTGACGACAAGATTTTCCAATCAACAACCCGGCTCCTGCTTCAGAGAGATCCCACTAGATGAGCAAAACATCAAGGGCTGAAGAAACCAAGAAAAATTTATATAGTGAGCTTTATTGCAAGACGAAAAGTTTGACTGCAAATTGAAATGTTGCCAACTCAGCAGCAGAAACCCAAAAGTAAAACATCCTGAACAATTTGCAGCACGAAAATGAAATCAACCACAACAAAAACAACATAAATATTATGGTGTATGTGAATGTCAAGAAACAAATCGTCAAAATTCTCACAAGCACCATCGAGAAAATAAGTTTAAAGAAAAGGTTACCAGCAGACAAGATATCATACAATGCATAGAGAGTGGTTGGGTTCTTAACTGAACTAATCCAAAATTCACATGTAGGTTATGGAAAATTTGGCAATTTAAATGAAGCAAAGCAAAATTCATGGCACCGTGGTTTTTATCTTGTGCGCTTTTTATTTAAATTACTTGAATTGAATGACAAAGCATCATAAAATTGTTTGATTATTTAGAAAAGAATGAAGTTTCATACCACCTTGCCCCAGTGAAAACTTCTCAAGAGGCACTAAAATGTAAGGCTTAATAAAGAAATGAAAGACGTTATAACAAATTCATTGTAGTGTCTTTATTTTTCCAATATGATGGTGATAATCAAGCAGTACTAGTCAGCTTGTGCTACTGTGTATGGTCGAAAATATTAATTTGAGAGGAAGCAAGGAAACCTCACACATTCCATGCATGAAGAATAGGAGATGACATCCGGTGACTAAGAAGGGCAAGATTTTTATTGAGAAATTAAGATATCCTCGGTGTACTGAGATATTCAAGAGCAGTGACAGCGATATCACCTGAGATGAACTAGGCAAAATACTACTTGCAAGTTCCTCATTTATGATTACAGGAAGTGGGGGCATCCGACTCATTATCCCAGGCATACTTCTCATTCTGCAAGCACCAAAAACTTTGTAGCTTCAAAAGACCATCACAGAGAAAGCAATCAAAGTATTAAAAAGCAAAAAACATAATATGCTAATATGAATAACGTACTCATTTAACACTGTACTTATATTGTTCCTTGCGTGACAAAAAAGATCAATATTCTCCTGCAACTGATCACAAGAAACTTTGGGATCAGAATAAGCACAAATTTGTGCTAAAATCAAAAGCAGAAGGGAGAAAAGATAAAATATGCAAAATACACAGAGAAGAGATCAATCCATATCTCATACACAACATGTAATATAATTACAATAAGTTCGTCTCTTTTTTTTGAGAAAAAATGTAAAATGGAAAACAAAAGAATCACATGGATAAATGAACACAAATTGAAATTCTATCCTGCATTAGGAATCCGAAGTTCATTTGCAGTTGCATGGTCCACATAATGCAAATGTAATCTACAACTGCCATACAAATCAAACCAAGTTTTGGTTTGTTTTACGTAGAAAACCCAACTAGGGAAAAAACTACCGGTAGAGGAGGATAATTCACTAATATCAAATATGGAGGATTACAAATTGTGTAAAATGTAAAGATGATTTTTCCAAGAGGTTTACTCCTCATATTTATAATACAAAGAAGAGCCTAAGATAAGGTGAAATCTTAATATAATAGGTAAAACTAATAACGAAGTGTTTGAGGTTGAATAGAAGTCCAAAAACTGTTAGAATCACAATTGCAGTGCTGTCGGATATGCCACTCGAGCGACGTTCTAACGGCTATCAAGCAGTGGCATAACTGCTCGAGCGACTGCCAATAGTTAGCGAGCTCTGAAGTTACTAAAATGAGCACTCGAGCGAGCTGCTTCATGTGATTCATTCTCAAAATCCATTTTGAACTCTTTCAAGACTTTTTCAAGTCATACTACTAATTCACGGGAGACCACAAATAGAACCTCCAATAGAATTCGAGTCACACTCAAACTCTAACAAATCTACACCTTGATACAAATTCTAATGCAAGGAACAAAACTTAACTCTTTAACAAAAAAATATTTTCCAACAAAACTCTCAACATCTTCCACAAAAGCCCACAAGGGCAAACTCAACTGCAAATGCTAAATAGGGCAAAAACATACCATTTAATAGATCTTCTCTTGTCAAGATCTCCAGCAAAATCATAATCAACACAACTAACTGCTTCTATAAAAGGTTCTTCATTAGACTCAATACCTTCTACCACTTTTAAAGCATGAGCAAACAAATTAGCCTCATTGTACCTTTGTGGAGGCCTAATATCTCTTCTGGTCTATCTTTAGCAATATAATCCTGTAGCACCGCAGGTGGTGATGACAAAGCGGCATTACCCTTAACTTTTGAACTAGATTGAGATGTATTCACTAATATAGACCCTGAACCAAACTCCAACGGTGCTGAGCCAATCTTAAAACTCCACCCGAGTGCTTAATTTTTGCTGATTTGTTTAAAAAACGATTATGTAGAGCCCTACAAGACATAATTGGAACCTTCTCAGCCCCTTCATCACAACACGAACACCTTTGATAACCTTCAGGACTCCACCTTCATCAGTGTACTTGTAACCTTTTGAATCAAGAGTACTAGAGGAGATAAAAAATTTCTTCAAATCTGGAACATATGTCACATCGCCTAGTGTCATGATAGTCCCCATCAAACATCTTAATTCTGACCCTTACAATACAAGTTCTCTTACAAGATGTGTTATTTCTCATTACCAGAGCACATTTGGAAGCTATTTCATATGTTGAATAGGAATCTCGATTTGGACACATGAAAAATGCAAGCTGTATCAAGAATCTAATCATTTTCACGTTTGGAGTAGCCGTAAAAAATAACTAAAAGTTCATCTCTGTATCCATCTTCTGCAAAACTGGTTTTACCTGAATTTTTTGGTTGTTTTCCTTTCTAATCAGCAGTAACTATTTTTTCTTTATTCAACAATTATAGCAATCGGATTTAATGTGACCCTTTTCTTACCGTAATTACAAATTTTATCGCTATTCTTGGACTTTGAATTGTCGCTCACATAACCACAATGAACAATAAGGCCTTCTTCATGAGCCTCAGATCCAACGAGATGTTTCATATTTTCCTTTGAAAACATAGCATCATATACTTCTTCAATGGTATGAGTATCACGACTGTACAAAATAGTGTCCCTGAAAGACAAAGCGTGCAGCGAACACAATAAAATCAACCTTAAATTTTTTACATCATACTTGACCTCCAATGTTTCCAGATCAGCGACAATTTCCTTAAAAACATGAAATCTTCTAAAGATGTGCCTCCTATCATACGATGAGAACTCTGCTTCAAATGCAATTTACTAATTAGACTTTCAGTCATAACGCAACGGTGGTTTTCTCCTCTAAAACGCCCTGAAAAATATAATTCAATAGATGAAGAATTTGAGATTGGATCTTTCGATCCTCACATTATTTCTCCTATGTGTCCAAGTTAAGGACATCTTATCAAATCCCAACAAAATATCATACAAGCATATCTGAGCGAGGACTGGTGTGCGATCCAAAAGTGGAATATCGTATTTCATAGTTGTCATCACAAAAAATCAAACATCGTTCTGATATCATTTGTTAGAAATAAAATAATAATTTGTTATGATACTAGTTTGTTACCAAAAACGAGAATTAGCAATATGAAAATATAAGAACAAGAATATAAGATTTACGTGAAAACCCAACTAGGAAAAAACCACGAGTAGAGGAAGATAATTCACTAATATCAAATATGGAGGATTACAAATTGCGTAGAATACAAGGATGATTTTTCCAAGAAGTTTACTCATATTTATAATATAAATAAGAGCATAAAATAAGAAGGAATCCTTATATAATAGGTAAACTAATAATAGACTGTTTGAGGTTGAATAAGAGTCCAAAAACTGCTAGAATCGCAAATAGAGTGTTGCCTGGATATGCCTACCGCTTGAGCAGTTGCACGAACGCTTGAGCTACTGCCTAGCGGTTAGCGAGCGTTGAGGTTACTGAAATGAACACTCAAGCGCCTGCTGCGCAGTTGGCAAGCGGCTTTACGCAACTCCTCCTCCTAATCCATCTTGAACTTCTTCAAGTCATACTACCAACTCCCAATAGCCCTTCAATAAAATCTCCAATAGAATTCAGGTCACTCCCAAACAATTACTAATTATGATGTTGAGATATTTAAGGACTAAGAAAATTTTCTTCGATGAAAGTCTATAAATGGTAATAGTGAAGAAACTCCCAAGCATAAAGTGAGAAGGATCAAGCTCCAAAGGCTGAAATACTGAGGCAACAAAGATGTGACATGTGTCCTAAGCGATCAAACGAAGGAAATTCAAGATGTTGTGAAGGAAGTTCAAGATCCTTTGAACTCATTCCAAGAGCCTTTGAACTCAGTCCAAGAGCATATAGAAGAATAAATGGACATCTAAATCTTTACACAAGGACAATTCCAATGAAGGAACTATTAAAAGCTCGGTATGAAATCCTATCGGATCGCAAATAGAGTCCAAATAAGCACCATACGGAAACAATAAAGGAGATTTAAGGCCAAGAGTGTCATGGAAATGAAAATAGAGCCAATAAGCGTTTATCACTTTGATATAAGTGGAGTATTCAAAATTCAAACATCCTCCTCATAGTTCCAGATTGCATAGACAAATTCCTACATAGTTCCAATGTCGAAATCATAATACGACGTAGGAAAATCTTAAGTTGAATAGAAATGATGTCTTCACAACAGAATCTTTTCTAGAATCATCTTTTCCAGTATGAAATACTGAACCCTTCTTTTCTTGATTTAGTTCTTATGTGAAACTAACAAATTTGAACTGTTCAGAACTGAACAGAATTATTAGAAACGTTTGTGGAACATCAAGGAGAGAGTGAGTGTTCGAGGACACAAGGTGTCCTGGGCCAACATCATTTGCACTGTTCGCCTTTTCTAGACTGCTAACTTTTTACAGAGGAAGATTTTGTTCTGTTGTATTTAGTATTTTTTCCTGAATTTTTTTTTTTTTAAATAGTAGTATGTAATACATAGTTTACATTTTGCTAATTGTAATTTCCTAGAACTAGGTCCATTTCATTTTAAAAATTGACAAAAAAGCCAAAGGGTGACATTAAAGTGGGATGACGGAAGTATAGGTTCTGACATAAGTGCCCTCAATCCCCTACCCTGGGGGAATATTTGTAGTGGGAAGGATATAAAAGTTGGTAGACTGGAAGGATAGATAGGAGGTTAAGGATAGATGATAGTGGGAAGGATATAAAAGTTGGTAGATACATTGCCTTGAGGTCCGAATATTTGCTGAAGTCTGATACAAGCCTGGTTATTTTCTTCCAAAAGATGTAGCGTCACTTAAATCAAAGTTACTGATAAAGACTCTTTTACCACACATTACTAATTTATTTCCGCTACATGCATTAATTTCACTTATAGAGAATTTTGACCACATTTTTGTTTATTATCATTTCTAGTTACCAATATTGGCACCAGCACATAATAAAATTCTACAAGTCTCCAGAAAGAATATCCCATTAAATAGCTCAAGAGTAGTTATTTCAAGTATAGCTGGCTAGTGTAATGATACTCTTAGATGTAAAAGCCAGATTAGACGTTAGCATTTGTGGTACATTGAGGAGAAACTGCGGACACAGCAAGTCTTGGACCAGTTCGCTGCAATTTCCAAAGAAGTTATCAAATAGCATTATGATTGATCCATCCTCCTGTCCAACATCAATTGTTACTGTTGACCTTCTTAGTCAATTCAAACTTTATTCAGAGGCGTAATTTGTGTAATAGAACGTTGTGTATGGCAGATAATTTTCAGGTTGTTCCAAGAGCTAAGCAAAATTAACTTAATTTTGTTTAAAATAGTGAAATTGACCAAAAATCCAAGGGATGACGATTACAGTCAGTGGAGAGAGTACAAGTTAAGACATAAGAGCCCCCAATCTACCCCCACCCCAGGGAAATATGTGCATCCCGCATTATAGGCCACAAAATATTATATAAAACAATAAATAGATGATATATGCTCCCTTCCTTTCCTTTCTGGGTTGTTTTGAAATAATACCCACCTCCCCAGCCTGGACATTTGTAAAAACATTCAAACTACCTTGAGGACAGAGATATTACCTTGAGGTTAGAAATATTTGCTGAAATTTGAACGAAAGCATGGTTGTTTTCTTCCAAAAGATGTTTTGTTGTGCCAGTTAATGCTGAAAAAACATGCATAATTAGTGCATTAATAAGAGTTGCCAGAAGATATCACAATATGAACAGTTCACATATGCGATTATATATGCACATAATACAAGTAATAGGAATGAAAAGCACAAGGAAAAATCATAGAATACTTTTTACAAGATAGGCTGCTCCTGATGTCTTAAAGCATATATAAATCAAAGTTACTGATAAAGCTTTCATCTGCATAAACAAATTGTAAACCACAAGTTTTTCAGATACTGGTTAAGATCGTGCAAGTAAATATTAAGACGTAGAATTTCCGTGTCACATGCAAGACGTATTTTGCATGATTCCAAGTCATGACATGGTGTAACAGCAAGAATAATTATTAAAGCATACTGTAGATGTAACATCCCGAAATTTTATAGAACAAGATTATTTAATGACAAAGATTTTTGACCGAGATGCCTTTTAATAATTTTGAAAAAATTAAGGGACTAATGTGAAATAGGTATTGATTCTTTTTATGTGGGCCAAATTATTAGATTTTGATAGAGCGAGTTTTAGTATATCAATATTGGCTCGTTAGATAGTTCGTATTAAATGACGCATTATGGACTTGAGAAAAAGTTAATTAAGATAATTTAAGCCCAAGTTATTGAAGTTCAAAAAAAAAAAAGTTATCTTTAATTTGAAATTAATTAAGTAGGTTTATGATTTAATTTTTATGGCAGCCACATGTGTATAGGATAAATGTTGATTTTGATAAAGTTAATCTCCTATTTTAATTTTGATAAAGGTTAATATTAATCATATTTTGATTTTGATAAAATTTAATTATAATCCTAATTTAATTAAAACTCCATTACTTCAAATTCTAACACTAGTATACTAAGTCAAATGGAACAAATTTCAAATTAACTTCCACGTCTTATTTTGACATAAATTCAATTAGATAACTAGGATTAGTTGATTATTTTAATTAGGAAAACCATTAATATTATATAATTGTAATTCTATACCCATTCTTATCCAATTTGTAGTGATACACGGCTTTGGTATTATTATTGCACTAAAACTCAATTTGTAAATATTTATTTTCACTATAAATACCCCGTGAAGTCGAGAAATTTTGACCACGGAATATTTATACATAGACATGGTCAAAGAGAGTCAAGGCAGAGAGAGAGAAACATAGGAAAAGGGTTTTCACGTGCATTATTTTCAAAGAGATATTATACATGAATTGCCAGTGGACTTTTGGATTTTTTATAAAGAGATATGAACTTCTTTGGGAATTTAAGATGACTTAAAGATGGATATCTCGCTTGGTCATCGATATACTTCATTAGAGAAGAGTGGTATGAAATGTCTATTTTATTATTATATAATTGTGTGAAAACTGCACATATGTTATTGGATATTTTTAAATACCCACTCTTACAATAATTTTTTAAGTTAGTTCAGATCAATTGGAACTGTGACGGGATGGTGATGCGGATTGCTAGAGGATTTGGAGATAAAATTATTAGGTTTTCTATCTTTAATAGATTAATTAGTTTCATTTATGTTCAATGACTAGTTTATTTAAATAGTAGTTGGATACGTTTATCTCGAAAAATACGATTTTAATTGTTTAGTTTAAATTCGTGGTTATACAATATTTTATTAAATAAATAATTTTTTTTTTATGTTCCGCTTTTAATGTTAAGATAATTAAATTTTTGGTAACACTCCAAAGTTTATGAAAATTTGGGGTGTTACAGTAAACCAGAAAAAACATATAAAATGAAGTATCCATAAAAGGATCAAAAAAAAGTAATGTATTAGAGGTTTTGCATTTTGTTTCTTCTTTTTCCAAAGAAGAATGCTCAAGTGATGCTCATGTAGTATTCAGCTCCAATTCCACTCCACTCCCTATTCCGTCTTATTTCTATGTGCAATTTCAGGATTTTTTTTCAAATTTTATGTTTTTTTTTTTCTAAATTTTCATTCTATTGGCATTTCATCAATTTTTAAAAGCTCCAAGTTTGCAAAGTTCTGGAAAAGTCTTAAATAGTTCCACTTAGTTTTAGCTATTTACTTGCAAGTCCTTTGTCCTTTTTGTCATTCTAATAATCCTTTCCGATTCCTCTAGCCTCTTCCATTTGGAAATTTCTGGTCTTGTAGGTAAAGGTTTCTCAGTTTATGGTAATTGAGAGGTTAATACTAATGCCTTGTCTCAGGAATAAAGACCTAATAAGAGTCTTCCTTTCGATGTGAGGTTAGCATGCAAGCCAGATATTAAGATACAAGTTCATCTATTTTTTGAATGATCCCACTTGGGGCTTCACAGTTGATTATTTCTATGAAATTCTGGTTGTATAAACTGAGAGTTCTGTTGAGAATAATTTGAAGTAGATTATGATTTTAGTTAGTTACCAAATAAAGAGATTAGGATAGTTAGCATATCAATTTCTAAGATTTTTCCTTTTTTCTTATTCAGTTAGTTTTCTGTTTTTAGTCTTCCATGATTTAAGGAGTTTGGTTAACCTAATTCATAGTTTCCTCTCCTATTTATGACTGTAATTTCTGTCTATTCTAATAAATCAAATGAGAAGAATTTTTCTCTCATATTATTCTTCAATTTCCAAGACTGTAACCAATTCAGTGGAGAAGATGAGTGTTGGCAGGAGTTGGAAGGTAAAGCTCTGAGGAAGTGTGTCATGATTCATGTTACATGAAATTGGGCATACAATATTCGATTCCTGGGATCTCCATATGTGAGGATACACAGACCTGGCAACAAACTCAAATTTTAGCCTTGTTTCTTTAATTTATGGGGCAATATGATTTTCTATGTAACATAGAATATTGTGTCAACAATAAATGTTCCACCTTCTTTCAATCAGTAAATAATGTGTCACAAAAAAGGTTTACAAATGTAACATGTGCCTAGGACAGCTCACATTTTCTATAATGCCCCTGATTGGTTATAACTCATTTTTTTTTCGAACTCATTTTCATCCACACGTTCTCCCAATAAAATAATTTTGCACGTGGACCCATTACTTTTCTTTACTTTTTAACCACACATTCTACGAAAAATCACTTTTCACAAATCATATTCTCAAAAATTTTATATCACACTGCCTCAATAGTAAATTGTGCATTCAACAATTTAATGAACAAAACTAAAGATGAAGATCAAAGCCTTTTGATTAGCGAACTATCTGTCAGGATTAGTCTACATGAATAGAACCTATTACACAAATGTAACAAGAGGAAGAGTTTGCCTCCAAAAGTCGTTACAGAAATATATTAAAATGCAATTTTCTGGGACAATTTAATCATTGCTCTATGATATGGAACATATGTATAGAAGACCCCGAAAATACAACCCATATAGCATATTTGACAGAAGTACAAAATCATCTTACTCTTGCTTTGACAAATCACTTTAAAATCCTAACCAGATTATTTTCAACACATGTTTCTTGATTTGCTGAGCTTCTTCATATGACAGACATCAAAAATATATACACGTGCCTTGCGGAAACATAGAAGTTTAAGGAATCATAGCAAGAAAGTAAACAATGTAGAAAGGGGACCTTAAGACAACTTTTTAAATTGCATAAAGTATTAACAATTTACTATCTGGAAGGGAAAGATGGGTTTTAACATTCCAAATAACAATTGTGACAAACCTTCAAAAGGAATGCAGTCACCCTGTTCCTGATGGTTTATAAATAGAGAATGTGGGCCCATGTTCATTGGTGAAGCTGAAGACATAATATTCTTCGAAGGTGATTCGATAAATTTGTCCTGAAAAAGATGAGCTTTAAAGTGCCTGTTTTTCAAAATAAAATTCTAGATTCTCGAGGCATTAACATAGTCAGTTACATGAAACGAAGCACAATGTATGAAATTAAAGATACAAATATCCATCAAACTATACTTTTGATCACTCACCACAGGAAATGCAAATTATATATATGGTGATTATGGATAAAGAAAACTTTTCACTTACAAACAAAAGAGGCAAGGTACTCAGCAACCACCATCTATCAGGCAACTGCAATTAAATGATACTAATTTGACATGGCAATCGTATAGTAGTCAACAGAAGACAATGGTTACATGACCAAAAGATACAGTGAAAAGCACACAAGATCAAACTAAATTACTTCATGGACGGGATGATACCGTAGTTGTCATTGAAATAATTGTGTCATGAGGCAATTATCATCCAAAGCAAGTTACTGATGATTGCATAAAGCAGTTTCTTTTCTAATTTGCATAACAAAAACAACAAAGAGCAAAAACATCACCAATAGCATGTTTAATCTTCCAGCTCAAAAGGTTACTCTTATCACTAAAATTAATCATCTGATCTGAAATACAATCCAACAAATCAAGAACAGGTTGGTTTGCTAGAACTCTTCTTCTAACATAGATTATGATGAATGTAGTATTTCCGAAGTAGTCTGACTCTAATCCTCACCTCACCATAGACCGTCTCCCATACTACAATAAATGCTTTAATCTTTGAACTATAGGTAACATCAACAAGAAATCTGCTATGGAGTCGCACTACACTCATTACACCAGGAATTTGTCTACAACTGATATCCTCCCTGAGACTTCTTTAAAGTCATTACTCCTCTTAATGCAATTGCCACAAGTTCATTACCTATGGTCTACTACTCAAAATCCAGTTAACATCAGCAATATCTTTTCAGAAACAAGCTCTGTTTTTACACTAGGAAACAAAAGAAAAAACACTTAATTTTTTTTTTCAACCCTTTTCTTCGGAAATTAATAAATGTTATTTATAAATGAGAGTAAACATAGACATGCAGGACAATGATTCCTCGTATGCATAACAGATAGCCGAAAAATATAACATGAAAAATCAAGACAGCTACTCTCTCCCTCCATGCTACATCCGAAAAGGCTAAGACAACCCTATTCCATGCTTTAACTTTCTTCTTAATGAACTTAACTTCATATATTTGGAAAGTTTCAGATGGTTGTAAAACAATCATTTGACCACTTCTTGAATAACATCTAAAGAATGACAACTTAACCGCTTTCTCAAACAAAAGGAGTGACCCCATTTGCGTAAGTTTGACCTCACAAAGATCAAAAATTTGATGATGAGAAATCAAACTAAATCACTAGAAAGGAATTTTTTTAGTGTAAGTAAAGATCTCCAGGATGCCGTAATTGGCAAGTATTGTAATTCGGTATCTGCTATATAATATTACTGGATGTATCTAGAATGCATGGAAAAACATAACTGGGTACTGGGTAGCTTGCTTCCTACCATAGTCAACACTCAAGAGTCAAACGTGGAAAAGTCAAAGTCTAATATTAATGAAATTAAAAACACCATACCTTCCTATCTTTCACTTTTTTGCCCAAGATATGATCCTCCTGTTTCCTTCGCTTTCTCTGACAAAAGTAATTACTAATAAGTCATGACCAATCAAAATTATGAAGCTCCATTATTTCGAGTACAGTAGTTACAAGAAGAAGAATATGGAAACTTTAACAAACGAAAAACTAATATTAAAGAAAAATATATATTTTTTACATGAGAATTCATGATGAATTGAAGTTATTCATGGGCTAAGAACTTACCGTCATCCATCTACATCTAAGAGCAACGTCACGTACAGTTTTGTCGCGGAGTGAGGCTGCGATCTTAATGTAACGCAAGATATTGGGTTCATTCTTATATCTACAAGTTTTTAAGAAAGGATGACTAAATGAAATCAGGAGTGAACTTCATAAAAGAACAGAAGACAAAAGGAAATACAAGATAAGCCCAAGATACAAACACCAGCCAGACTATACAAAAAATTCTACACTATGAGAAATCAACATGCTGCAACTAAAAATGGGAAAAAAATTAAAAAAAAAAAGAAGAAGCTGAAATACCTAATGAAACACAGGCGAACAATGAAATAATCATTTAGGTGCAATTGAAGCACGGTGAAACCATAATCTTAAGAATGAGGAACCAGAAGCACATGACAGTATTTGTCTTAGCAGAAACTGTTTCAATCAAACACTTGGATGTACACTTTTAACCATTTTGTTGTTTTATGTTTTAACTCACAGTTGGGTAGAAACATTAGTTCCTTAGACCATTTTATAAATCATTACTCCGTCATTTGAGTAAGTTGACTGGTGAGGAGTAGCATTTTTCTTGCATAAACTTTGAGAATTTTAGATGTTTGGTTTTAGATGTAGAATTTAGAGGGAAGTATTCTTTTTGCATATACAGAAATAGGAGCTGAAGCAAAAATCTTCAAGGAATTTCTGTTATGTGTAATATGCCTAGAAGCCTAAATACATACGCCTATACATGCTTGCGCACATACACACAGACAAGTCCATTACAGAAAACACGTCATTTCAAGCCTCATAATCTTCTACTTTGTAAAAATATACTCTACCTAGTACCTACAAGCATGTTTGGGCCAAATAATAGAACCTACATTAACAAAACCGAACGGACGACTAAACCAGTGTTAATGAGCACCTTATGTAGCCATTCTGAATTGAATATGCAGCTCCTATGTTTATTTTAAGTTTGCCAATATCCTAAGTCCACAACAGATCAATTTATATCCAGACAAAAGGAACGAGTTTGGATCACAACAAACATACTTAAACCACTATGCCATCTTATTGTATGTCAGTCATTGAAAATCAAAATTCATGCCATCTTACGTTATTTTCAAAGAATTCATTTTCCTTTTTTGGAACAAAGTACCTACTTGTCAAGTCCTTCTTCCAATTTGTACTGTTCCTCAACGGACCATTCAACCGCCAAACCCGTATCGTGCTTCAACCCTGGTGCAGATTCCAAAAGAAGTGACGACCCGAAAGAAT
Organism: Fraxinus anomala; assembly: GCA_903798345.1. Taxonomy (NCBI): domain Eukaryota; kingdom Viridiplantae; phylum Streptophyta; class Magnoliopsida; order Lamiales; family Oleaceae; genus Fraxinus; species Fraxinus anomala. The sequence continues at coordinate 17,495 of CAIGRN010012363.1, forward strand.
TCCCAGCCTGAACAGTCCCCGGCGAGGAAAAAACAATTCCCCCAGCTGCCCCCGTGGTGCAATCATTTAAGCTTAAATTCGCGTCATTCCCAGAGTGGTTATAGTAATTTCCCATGGAAACCATCGGAGAAACCACCCCTGAGCTGCTGCTGCCTCCGCTACTTGTCCCTGACTTAAACGATATCCCCTGCTGATGCTGCTGGTGATGAAACCCTGCGTTCTCAGCTTCCATGTTATATAATATACAAATATCTCTTACCAATTAATCCATAAAACCCCAACCCCTAAATCCCACCAAGTATACTCCAATTCCAGTTCAAGAAATTACGGCCCTCCACAATAATTGCAGAAAATAATCCGCCTCGAGTAGCTTCTATTCACATTACAAACTGCTGCTGCAAAAATAAAGAAAAGAAAAATCCAAAATAGTTGTGAGAGTTCTTGTGTGTGAGGTTAGAGGGACAAAACAATTAATAGTCAATAGTTGAAGAAGGGTAAGGAAGGAAGATGCTCCTGCACACCTTTATAAAGTGGGAAAGCTTTATCATTTTTTTTTTTTGCCCTTTTTCTTTATTTTTTTTTTTTTGTTGGTTTTTAAACAAGAAATGCTATATGGATTTTCTCATCATCTTCTGTTTCTATTCATACTTTTTGGTGTTGGGTTCTTGCACCAATGGGAGAGAAGAGGTGTAAAAGTTGGGGTAATGAATGTAAATATGTCTGGTTTGTGTGTGTTGTGGCAGATGAGATCTTGGAATTGAGCAGAGAGAGTGCGAATCCCAATAAGCATTTGATGCCATTATTGTGCAAACGCTTCTCTCCACTCTTGTAATCCATTCATTTTTCAATCATACCCACTTGAGTTCGACAGTATTTCATTTCAGACCACAAATATTTGCAAATTTTCCACTCTAGTCCTTTGTAATTAAGCTCCTATTTGGCTTAACTAAAAAAGTTGATAAAATTCTAAGTCGAAGTCGATAATTAAATTTTATTACATATTTCATGAGACTCGCAAAATTTATCATCTCGACAATTCATCAATTTTTATTAAAATTTACTAAAAATTCAATTTTTAACAAAAATCAAACAGGGGTTAAACACAAAACTCGCGAGTGCAAGGACATTTTGCCCATGTTTGGCCTTCGTTAAAATTATAATTCATTTTTTTTTTTTTATCAATCACACATTTTCCAATAAAATAATATTACACGCAATTTCAAAACTTTTTTTAACCACACATTTTTCAAAAAATACTATTCAAACCATTAAAATTTCAAATAATGGAAACAAAGGCTTTATCTTTGTTGTTGTTGTTGTTGTTGTTCAAGGTGAATGCTGGAAATAATATACACCTTTCACCCTCTTGAAGGAAGTAATTATTTTTATATTTACAATTTAAAATAAATTTAACTCAACGTATAATTTTTTGATGTTGTCGAGAGTTAAGTGAGGAAGTTGTGTTGTTCGTTATGAGATAATAAACTAAAGTAGAATATGATATATAAAAAAAAAAACTATTTAGATCTTCATATTTGTAAATTCAATAATTTTTCTTAATGAAAATATAAAAGTTTTTGAGATGGAAAATGTTAGAGAGCATAGGAAAGAAAACTACTATGGCCGCTCAAAGTGAAAGTAACAAAACATGATGTCAAAATTAAAATATGAATTGATGTCAAATGAAAAGATAAACATGCAGTGTTCAACTACATAGAGAAAATTTTGAGGTGGTTAAAACTAGGAACTAATGTCCAATGAAAAGATAAATATATGGTCTTCAAAATAAAAATAGAAAATATTGAGGTACTAAAAGTAAAAAAGATAACGATATAAGAGCAACTGCATAGTCATAAGTAAAATATCATAACTATTCTTATATCATGTTTGGATGTGCTTACGTGCTTATAAGTAATGGGGACTTACTATTTATTATGGCTCGTATAAACAAATTGTGGGTTTCACGTAGTAATTGTGACTTCTGTCTTATTTACTTTTTTAAATATTAATTGTTTAACATCACTGAGAAACGGAGCAGCTCGAAATGATCCAATCTCCAACTACTTAAACTTCAATTTTAATTCTTAATGTGTCAAGTTCAAGTTGTTGTTTTTGGGCTTATGGGTTCAGAACTGCATTATAAGGTCATGAGCTAATTATAAAGTAACACAAGCTTTAAGTAATAGCCAAATAAGACACGTTTAGTGCATGTTTGGAAGCTATTTATAAACAGTTTAACTTATAGATAGATAATTTTATGATATGTGTGAATAAAAAGTAATTTGATCGATTATAAACATTAGCAAACCATAAGATTAGTAGTGCGAGTCAAGTGTGAAATGACTGATTTACCTACGCCCTTTCTTTAATAGATGGTCTATTAATGATCTATTCACAAATAAGGTTAATTCTATTCATGGTTACTGTACTTTGACCAAATATTCAATTGGGTTATTATACTTCAGTTTGAGTATTTTAACTTTGTGTCAATTGAGTCACTACATTTTCATTTCTGTCTTAATTTAGGCCACTTCGTTATATCGTCTTACGATAGAAAATTGAAATAGCCACTAAATACTAGCAATCATCTCACTAGCCTTAAAAAATGATTTGGAAGATGGGATTTAGCCTCTATTTGAACCACATTTTCGTTTTCATTTTCATTTTTCTATTCACTTTCAACAACACATTCTTTAATAAAATAATATTTTCAATCACATCAATATTTTTTTCTTTTTTTCAACCACATATTCACCATCACATTAAAAAAAAAAAAAAATTCTTTTCATTTTAATGTGCATCAAATACATTCTTAATCGAAAAACATAAATTTTGGTATATTTTCAGTTCGCAAATCTAATTTTAAAATGAGTTTTCAATCATGTCACATTTTAAAGTCATTTCTATGGCCGTGTAGGATGGCCATTTGTATGTTAAGTCAGTATATAGCTTGTGGTGGAATTGAATGAAGTGATCTAAATAGACCTAATTGACACAAAGTTAAAGTTTAGAAATTCATTTGACATTGATTGAAGTATAGTGACCTAATTAAAAATTAGGTCAAAGTGCATATGAAATTAACCCTTCATAAGTATAATATAATAAACTCTTTATTGCGTTGATTCGTCAAAGTACTAAGAAATGATTGTTTAAATTTCAAACTTTAAGCACGCAAATGAGTCATTGCTTGTCTACAATGATTCCAACAAACCAATGCAGTGGGTTGGGTTGGGTTGGGTTGGGTTGCACAACCCAGCCCACCTATCATGCCGGGCTAGAACCTCATGGTCCATGGGCTGCTTTCATTTTGGGCAATTTACACAAATATAGATAAAATATGGGTCGAATTGATAATTACTGGTTTTTGTTAAATAATACAAAATTGTAATATCTATTTATGTTATGTTTTGACGTGTATGTAATATTTTGAAATTGTAATTTTTTTTTTCAATGGTAGTGATGTGTTAGTCACATCATAGTGTAAATAATTTAGCCCCGGTTTGATGTCAATTAAAATCAACATTTAGTAGATTTTGATAAAAATTGATGGAATGTGTGATAAAAAACTTGCAGATCCCATGGAATATGTTGTTAAAATTAATTTTTGATTTTGACTTGAGATTTTATCTTCGTTTTAATCAAAACCAAACAAGGGCTTATTGAAATTATAACTTACACTATTTGTTAAATGATGTTGCACGGTGTTACTTATTGTTGCATTATGCCCCTGTTTGAACCATATTACATTCTCATTCATCTACCAATTTTCAACCACACATTCTTCAATAAAATAATATTTTCTATCACATCAATAACTTTTCATTCTTTTTCAACCACATATTCCCCATCACATCAATAAAAAGAAACATTCTCTCCACAAAAATGCCTACCAAACAGAGGCATAATATGTAACTTTTTAAAAATAAACACTAGAAATGTATGATTGCTCGATTATAAGCCACAACTACATGTTACAATCTTCAAATTCACTATAACAATGGTACGTGAACGAGTTAACATGTAATATTTTGCGTTCAACATGTACCCGAAATTGGTGTGATGCAGTTTGGAAGATTCCTAGAAACATATTGGGTCCTCATTTCTTTTCCTTTTGCCTTCTTCTTTTGGCTCCTCCTAGGCAGGTGAGAAATGACCTCACTGGTGTGAGTTCACCCACAACATCGAGGAGATTGGATGAGACAAGAAGCCACGCGTCGCTTCATAATTTTATTGTGTACTTTATATTCTTATACAGTCGAGTCTTATCCAATAAGTTAAACATGTATGAGTTTATTATACTCTCAATCTCAATTAATGCATCCACATTTGATCGGACCATACATTGCTGGTAAAGAATAAAGGAAAGTACTAAAAACGACAAAGGGAGATTTTGCATTTAAGCATTCATATAAATGTAATTTCGGAATACGGTCAGCTGCCATCAATTAATTATAAGGAATTCTATTGGACTCTAGAATGGTGGTGGTGTATGGANAATAAAGGAAAGTACTAAAAACGACAAAGGGAGATTTTGCATTTAAGCATTCATATAAATGTAATTTCGGAATACGGTCAGCTGCCATCAATTAATTATAAGGAATTCTCGTGGACTCTAGAATGGTGGTGGTGCATGGATTCTTCTAGGTTTTTCTAGCCGTAGTTGCATAAGGAAAAATCTAGAAATGAACTTGGAGCCGAAGTCGGTGATGACTTCTTCAACCTCATTATTGCTAAGGATTTCCACAGTATCTTTCGATATATTTTCCACACAATCATAATTGGTGTACTCCATAGTTCACACTTTGCCACATGGCAAACCGTGATTTGACAGTTTAAAAAAAAAAAGTTTTTCAACCAATCACTTTTTTACAAGGACAATATCAACAAAGGTGTAATCATTGAAATGTACAAGTTTTCCACATCAAAGCCAATGAGAAGGGGGCCAAGCAGTAATATAACAAGTGAAGAGTATATATAAGATATAGGACTGGACACTACAATAGACAAGCGCTTATCCAATTTACCTTATCAAACACACATCAGTGCGATATAGGAGTTACCTTGGAAATTGCCCGTATGCTAAAGTGAACAATGTATTTATCTTTCGTCATTCTGCCTTTTCCCACTTCAAGCATGTCAGGATCTGTTCAAAGCCATGCCATGGAAATTTTGAGCTTCTGATAATAATAGATAGAAGTTGTAACATGGGACTATGGACAAAACTAACCATTCCAGCCACCGGGCCTTGCAAGATCTGCGTAAAGTTCATTCTCGTCTGCTCTAGTGACCATACTATGAGAGAACCAATGTTCGAAGAAAATATTAGTTCAAGTCCATAGGTGTATGACCGATTACGAAAAATAATGATCTGTAAGAGCATGTACGTGTTCCAACCCTGAGAAAATTTATAAATATGTTAAATATTTATTAAAAATCTTCTCTCTATGACATAAACATACACACAAGAAAAAATAAAATAAATAATAATAATAATAATGTTATTCATAAGCCCTGCCTATCAGGGTATTCATGGACAATTTATGTGGCGCACCACATGGTTTAAAAGATCAAACATCCTACTTAACATTACTCATTTTTAATATAAACAAAAAAGAGTTTCAATTAAACATTT
>CAIGRN010012371.1:0-28925 GCA_903798345.1 Fraxinus anomala
ATCCAAGCATTCGAGAGGCTCGGGAACTCTCCAAAATGAGCAAGCTCAATACAAACTAGATTTTTCCACCCCTCATCCTCAAACCCACTCCCCCTTATATCCCCCCCACCTTCTGAGCTAAAAAGAAAACCTGAAACTCCTAACAGAATAATCAAAACTTTATTCCTAACAGAATTGCATATTAGGCCCCTCCATTTCACTAATTATTCCTTATGTGACAGCTTTCCCAGAATTACCCCTGCGCGTGGCATAGGTGAAACGCACTAGTGGTCTATCAGACTTCATCACCACAGTACTATTTTTCTTCTTTTCTTTTAGAAAACTGGGTATGACGTTTCACTGAAAATAATAATTAATTTATTTTAAGGATGATACAAAAAAATAAACTTCAAGATAAGAAATAGCAAGTAGATCTTGCAATTTGGGAACAGTAGCATACTTTTCAACTTTCTCATAGATACCTAAGTTTCTGTTTTATTACTGCTATATCTTTTTCTAGGTCAACCAGTACAAATGACATAAGGTAAAATTTGTGTGCATATTTTTTATCCAATGTTATTACATCAATGGACAGAGTCAGATTCCATATGAATTGCAATTTGCAACTCTAGAAACATTTTTTTCTTCTCCGTGTTAGGATTATTCAATCTAGAAAAACAATACAAGATCCAGATATATAATCACAAATTTATATCATATCATAGATTGAAGACCTGAGGAAATATATGAAATGAAAGTCAAAAAGGGACCAAATTCCAAGTTAGGATTATTAAGTCTAGAAAAACTATATATAAGCCAAATATTTATTAATATCATGTAATAGTTTGGAAACCTGAGGAAACAAATAAAATAGAAGGCAAAAGAAAGACCAAGGTCAAACAGACAAAAGAAGTCAAAGATTCTATGACAACCAGACAAATGATACTAGCAAGGAAATTATTTAGCAACTTTGTAATGTCTCTATCGTTACAATGCTTTGTTCTACGAAAAAATTTATGGAAAAAAAAAGGAATAATCAATCAGCACGCATAGCATATGATTATTATGTAATATTATGACAAGTGTATGTTGTTGTGCTTATAAATTCAGTTCAAGAAATCATTAAGCTAGCAAATAATTTTATATTTGACAGAAGCAAGGAGCCAGAGGTAAGTTACCTAATACTCGTCTGCCCACCTGCCATTAGCACCAAAAAAAAATAAAAAAAATCACACATATTAAACGAATACTTCAGATAACTTCTTTTTTCCTAAAAGAAAGAAATAGCATGATTAACAAGAATACAATAATGAAAAATCAGAAAATTGCATGTCTAATAGAATAATAATGCCACCAAAGGATAAGTGATCTCATGAGACACAAGCTAATCCGAGCTAATAATCAAGATACTTTTTATGATGCAGGAAAGAAGAATGTAAAGCTCTCAAGGAAATACTATTCATGTCAAATTTAAAACTGAACCACCTTGTCGGTTCCACAACAAGAACAAAAATGGTCAAGCCCAATCGAAATGTACACATTTCATGGGAGCAATTCATTTAAAGATGCTTAGAGAAGAATGACAAGAGTCAAATGTGCTTTCATTCATGGATAAATTTGCATGTCCAAGCAAGTTTCTCAGGGTGTTGGAAATCAAGACTGGCTTAGAGAATCATTGGCACCTTTGATGCCCTTCATTTCACCAACAAATAAGTCAATCCAACTTAACTATGAGATATCAATTAAATAAAAGAATAGCATCATTAGTTGAATGATGATAAAATACCTAGATCCCAAACTTGAAACTTTATGTTGTTATATTGCACTGTTTCCACGTTAAATCCAATTGCTGCAGTCGAAGGGAAAGAAAATGAAATTAAATCATCTCACATAACCAAGGACAAGAAAATAACAAGTTCCTGTTTTTCCTTCAGCAAATAAATATTCCATTTACACCCCTCCACCATCTTTCTGGAAAAAAAAATGTGGATGTAAATCATAAAAATATTTCCATTAAATAATAAAAAAAATTATCAAGTAAACATTTTTCCACTCAAATTAACTCTGCAAGAAAAACATAATAAAAACCACAATCCGCGATTTTATTCTCTCACATCTATTTAAAAAATATAAGTATAATAATAGTAGTATTAACCGTATTTAATTGATATTATATTAATTTAAGGCAATAAAAAAGGACGACTAACTGGGTATAGTGGAGACTACTTCACCCATCTGAAGCCGATCTGCAAATATTAGAAAAATGAATAAAGGGCATTACGATCATCAATTCATAAGAATCGCGGAAAATGTCAGACACGTATTGCTCTAAAGAGTGTGGAAAACAGAGAATGCATACAAAGAATTGTCGTTTTTCCGGCATTGTCAAGCCCCAATACTAGGATCCGAGCTTCCTTGTTCCCGAACAGCGACGAAAACAACCGCGTAAACACTATACCCATTTTGTCCCTCTCTTTCTTCCAATTTACAAATCAAAGAAAAATTTGGATCGGGTCTAAGCAAATAGCAGTACCCTATTAATCCTTACTGTATATTTCCGGAACGGAAAATGAATACAATTACTTTCACATCAAATAAAAATAAGCTTACTTGAAGTATTGTGATTATATTACCAAATGAAAACGGTAGGGTCTGCCAGTCTGCCTCCGAGGATGGGATGACTTGAAGGTTGATCGGAGAAAATGGTTATTAATGGAGGAAGAAATTTCTATAAAAGAGGAAATTTTGTGAAAATATTTGAAAAATTGGTAATATAACTAGTATGATTTAGCTAAAATCAGTCTTATAGTGAATTTTGGCAAATTTTTTATTAAAATCAAGCAAAAATTGCTCCAAACACAAGCACCTAATAAATAAAATTTCAATTAAATCGATTAAATTTCTATTTTTGAAATCTCAAAATAAATGAGTAAAATTTCAATTGAATTGATTAAGTTCAAAGTCACACGACTAATTTAATTGAACATACAAAGTACTTATCCATTTACATTTATCATTAAATTGATTAAATTTCTATTTTTAAAAACGAGTCACGTGATTTTGTAAGTTGGGGGCTCAATATCAATTTAAGTAACAACACTTCATACGTTCAATTCAATGAATCATACGACTTTTTATTTAAATGAACTTATAATTTAGTACTATATAATTATCAGATTGAGAGTACTCAACCCCAATAGAAATAGACAACGTTACTCTTTTTTGGGATATTTAAAAAGTTAGTGAAAAGTTAAGATTAAAGTCAACACTAAATTTCAACTACTCATTTTATGAGACTCGTGACTTTTATCAAACAAACAATCCCTAAAATCTTTTTATCAAACAAACAACCCCTAGAAACCCCTAGAAAGTACTTATCCATTTACAGTTGTCATTATTCATTTGAAAAAGAATTGCAGTTGAAGACAAACCTTCACAAAATATAGCAATTAGATCTTCATTTTATTTTATTAGATTTTTAACCCCATTGACTTCTGGAATTTGACAAGTAGGTTTCAATTGGATGGAAACTGGTAATTTTGTTACTTTCAATGTCATGCACGTGAATTATTTTTGTATGGTACTTTTATCGCTCGTCTTAATTCCTCTACTAACCCAAGAAAGGAAAATATAAAATGAGAGAGAAAAACGTAAATAACAAGAAAATAGAAAATATTCCGCTCCCACCTAACCACTAAAAAATACCAAATCGCAATGGCTTTTTTAATTATAATTAATTGACTAACAAGAAATTTTTTGTTAAAAAAAATAAATTAATTGATGTAACAAGTCATTTTCTTCTATAAACATAACCACGAACATAACGAATAAATCCAGTTGAAAAGCAACCCGTTCCCAACGGGCCCACATTATCACTATCAGAATAATACACACAGAGAATTGAGGGGCATTTTGGAGATTTCATAGATACAATCTTAATCAAATTAATCCACATCCGAGAGAATCAATTCTTTGACTCCAACAATGATTTTCTTTTGGCTACAATTTATAAATTGTTTATATTTGATTAAACTACTCTTTATCTACATATTTAGTTAAATTTGTAAGCACATTCACTTATCACCACTCATTTTTATTTATCGATAAAAAATAAAGACTACAATTCTATTACATCAATAGCAATTAATTTGTCAAAAGAAAATTAAACAATCAAGAATACGCAAAATTTATAAATGATTGCCTTAATGTAAGAGTACGTAGTATTCTATCGTTGCAGTAATTCACTATAATGAAAAAAAAAATCGATCACTTTATCTTCTCTAATCTCTCTGTTTTTTGATGACCCTGATGATGACTTCTATTTACAAGACAAATTAGGTAAAATTGAAATTATATGTATAAAGTTTCGAAACTGTTCTTAATAAAAAAAAATTCGAGGGTTTTGTTTTCCACATACCCTAGATGGGGCTTCTACTCCCTTGCAACATATAAGACGATCTTATCACGAATATTGAGCTGCATATTGTCCACGTACAATAACAATAATTAAATTTCAACTTTACATAAATATCACAGTAACATGCTTTAATCAATTGAAAAAAACAAAATTTAACGATCATCGTCAAATTCTAATAAGAGTTCAACTACTGTAAACGTCTTAATAAAACAACTTACGTAATCTGGCAGATAATTCTAGTCAATTTATCATTATCATATTCTAAAGCTGTACAACTACAAAAAGAAAAGCCAAAGCTAACGTGATGTTTGGCTAAGCTCGATTTACTTTTATCATTTCCAAACATAAGCTACCTCTTTATACTTTAATAAATTAATTATCAATTTCAAATAATTATTATAATAAGTAAATTATTATAAATTCAAATAAAAATTATTTTTTTAAAAAACCTAACTACTAACCCCTACACTTTTTAAGATTGGCCAAACACTAGAGTTACGAATAGAGCATGACTTAATACTCGTCCAGACACTGATGTAAGTATTTGATCGTAAATTTCAGGGTTCCATGTGATTAATCGAGATGCAAGCAAGTTGACTCAAATATCCACGATTATTAAAAAAAAAAAAAAAAGAGTCGTCTGGCACCATTTTAATGTGATTTTAGGAGAAAATATATTTAAAATGGTGTTTTTTGAATAATGCGTGATTAAAAGATAAGAAATTTTTTTAAAAAATTTTATGCGTGATATTATTTTGTGAAAGAATATTTGATTAAAAATAACTTTAAAAAAAATGTATTTTTTAAATAATGTAACCCAAACAAGCTAAAGGTCAATTTTTGTATACGGTTTTTGTTTGCAAAGGGAATATTCACATGGACTAAATAAATGAGAGGAAAAAATCACATTTTTAATTAACACACAGGTTCGAGAGAGAATTCTCGACGAAAGAGTACACCCACTTGAGGGAAAATCTGCAGAAAAAATGGAGGACAACACGGTACCATTACTGAAGAGAGAAGATGAAGAAGGAGGAGGAAAATTAAGGTATCATGAGAATTGCCCAGGCTGTGATGTTGAAAAATTTAAAAAGTCCAGCAGTGGTATTCCTCTTAAGCATTTCTTCTTCATCTGGATTATCACTCTCTGCGCAGGTGAAAATATCCTTTCTCAACCCCAATCACGCACACACACACACAGCGCGAAACTATACTACGAGATTTGATAAATGTTATTTTTTATGTTTAATTAATTTTTTCTTTTAAATTTTGTTCTGCTTTTATTGATTTTCTCTTTTCGTAAAGCTGAGATGCTACGTGTAGTCGCGCGGCATCTTATTGAGAGAAATCGATGAATACTGTAGTTCATTCTGTTGTTCGGGCTGCAGTTGTGTTTGGAATTGCTTAAAAGTTCTACTCTGAAGGAGTTTTAAAGTAACTGACACTTTCGAAATAATTAGGTACAGAATTTGACGTTAAGCTGAGAGTTATTTTCTATGAAAAGTTAGCTTTCCACTTAAAAAGTAAGAAAAATTACCCTCCATTTATAAATGGTCAAATTTCATTTTTGATCATACATTTCAATGATATTACCCACTTATTTAAATAATTTAAACCATTTATAAATTCTTCCAAAACGGCATGTAAGTTATTCAAACGAACTCTCTTCCAAGCTCAACCAATTTTTCTTGTTATTAGTATCTGCACTGTGTCTGCTTTATGGGTTCTGAACAAGAAGATTGATAAGTTAGAATAATTCGGTTGGTAGTTGGACAGAAGCTTCCCCATTACGTTCATTAGGAATGTCAAGCTTAGTTAATTATTTACGAGTAAAGTAAATTTTAGTTTAAATATATTTTGTCTACGTTTACAAGTTACCTTTTCTACATTTGTGTTTGAATCTCATTAAAATGAGAATAGAATTTTTTGAATAGTGATTGATGGGAGAATGTGCGGTGGAAATGTGATGAAAATTTTTAGATTTGTGTGTAATATTATTTTATTTAGAGAATGTGTGGTTGAAATGAAGTGAAATATTAAAAGTTTTAGAATATATTATGAAAATTTAAAATAATAAATAAACCAATTAAGAGTAATTAATATTTAGTTAAATTGTTTTATTCTTACTTTGCTAGAATATGGTATTCAGGAGATTATTAACTAATTAAATTATTTTTTATTATTTACTAAAATATAGTTTAAATACTTTATATAATTTCAAGTACTGTATATTTTAAAAATACGTTTTTAAATGACTTATAAAAGACTATTAGCAATAAAATTCCATTATATTAAATAGAATTTCAACAATATTTGGATGAAATATAATATTCAGTACATTTTATTCTTTAAATCATTATAATGTCCTTTCAGGTCATTTTATATTAATATTACTTTTAAGTCGATTCATCTTAACTTCCATAACCTTTTTATCCTGTACCATTCATGGTCCTGTGTCGAAATAGGCATTCTTGCTGCAAATGAGTTTGTCTAGAAATGGGTGACTGCATCCCTTACATCTATCGCGTAGGAAAATGAACTTAAAGTATTGTTTTAGTCTAATTGCTCATGCTTATTTTCTTGCATGTAATTTCTACATATATTAATTGCATCCTTATTGATCATTTCTTTTGGTGCAATTTGACAGCTTTGCCAATATCATCTCTCTTTCCTTTCCTATACTTTATGGTACGCATTTCTCTACCGACCTTGAACTCATTATTGACTATCGTATCTGTCATCAATTTTAAATAACAAAAATTAAAATATACATGTGGCTTTGCTGTTTCTTTTCCTGAATTTGTCTCTCTGAAAAATATGCACCTGATAAGATAGATTGCACAAGTGATGCTGTATGGCAACAGATCCATTTTTTATGTGGAAAAATGATGAATTTGGAGTGAGTAGAAATAATTTTGTTCTGAGGTACCAATAGTGCTTTCCTATAATTGGACCAGAAAATAAAGAAGTGCTCAATGCTAAATGTTGATTCGAAAAATGAGTTAACCTGAAAAGTGGTGCTGTAAAAGCTAATTATTGGCGAACTCAATGGAGTCAGTTATGGTGATCCTACTAAGCTGCTGCTATGAAAAAATATGATAATGATGCTCAATTGGGTGGATTTTTTTTTATTATATCTCTGCTTTGAAATAAGATGGTGTTTTTGTTAGCGGTCCAAGGGGTTGGTTTACTTTTGGACATGCTTCATTTGCTTTGCTCTTCTTCAGACACATTTGGCATGGTGCTAAACCTTGTTTAGAGATTTTTTGCTGATATTGACCTAGATTTCATGCACACAACTAAAATTAAAAGCTCAGAAGGTCATTTTGTTTGAAACCCAACCATGGCATCTGTTCTCTTCCATGCCACACCTTTAAATGCACTATTCACGTAGAGCTAAACGTGCCTTCATGTCTTAGCCAGATATGTCTGGTTAGAGAAAGCATCATTTTCAATATTTCCTTATCTTTGCAACAAAAAGGCAGCAAGCAGAGTTAGAGTGCGTTTTCACTTGTGCTTCAGTTGAATAATTTATATGGAAAAAAGAAAAAAATCTGAAGACACTTGAGTAGAGAGGAAAATGTGTCGCTAATGTGTGTCTTGCATCCGTAATGAGGACACTTCCAATCTTGAGGTTTTGGTAGAAGTCAAATTTTTTTGAGAAGTGGGCAGTAAAAATTGAATTACTGCTTCTTGCTCTGTTCACAATTATGTATTTTTGCAATCTTAATTTATAACACCAATTGAATTTTACTGGTTCTTCTCTGTGACAGCTTTGCTCTATCTGTGTTGGATCTGCTTCATATTTTCGTTATGTGAAAGCCTTTAATATTGTTACTTATCACGTTATATTTTAGGATCAATGATTTTCGTACTGCAGATTAGGGACTTTCATATTGCAAAAAGGGAGGAAGATGTTAGTTATTATGCTGGATATGTGGGTAAGTTTCTTTTTCTCACCGTTTTACCCTAAATTTGACAGTATTGCTGGACCTTTTATTCACCATATGTCTGACATTTATTGAAGGATCTTCATTCATGCTTGGAAGAGCTTTAACTTCTCTTCTCTGGGGAATAGTGGCTGATAAATACGGTCGGAAACCCGTAATAATAATTGGCACAGTTACAGTGTAAGAAATACTGGACCATATTTTCATACCACCATTGATTTTTTTGTGGAAACCGGAGTTGGTTGTATTGAATTATTTTTACAAACTCATTATTTCTTATGTCTCTTCCATTTGGTAATAATTTCAGGGTTATATTCAATACACTTTTTGGTCTTAGTGTGAACTTTTGGATGGCAATTACTACAAGGTTCCTTCTAGGAAGTTTATGTGGAATTCTTGGTCCTATGAGGGTATGTCTGTTGATTTCATATTTTTAAAAAAAATTGTTAATGTTTCATTGATAATTAAAGGGACTTTTATATCAAAATTGTTCAAGTGAAGAGACTCCTACCCACAGTCAAATTGGAGAGGATTATAATTGACGGCATCTATGGATACTAGATTATTAATTATGGTCATTCAGGAACAAATGGTCAAGATGACCAGATTAATGGAAGCCTATAGATGCTATTTCCCTCCAAAGATTCCCCACAACATAGTAAAAATTCTGCCATCATATTTTTTCCTCCACTGCTATGGATTTCATGCTTTGCAGTTTGCTGTATAAATAAACGCAAAAGCGACAAAATTTTTAACTATCACAAGTTGAAGTTCCTTCAATAGATGCTTTAATCTCGATAACTCGTTGCTTGTGCCACCGCGTTTTACTCAGATGCCTCCAGTGGTATTCTGGAGTCTGCATCTAAGGTTTTCCCTATATGTATACGGCCATTACCTGTATTTGTTATACCAATCTTTCTTGCTTTTCCTTTTGCGAATCTAGATATTGATGTACCTTGCCATATCTAAGGTGATAGATGGTCCAGAAATTGGCTAATTGTCAAATATTTGAGTTTCCTTCTGTTGCATTTTTGGTCATAGTTTACTTATTGGTTTTCTTTAATTTTGGGATTCTTTAAGTGTTAACAAAGGATGTTAGATTTGGTTTCATCAGTTGTTAAGGTTTGAGGATCGACTCAACTGGGTTTCTTTTCCTCATTCACCTTTTGTAATTGTTAGCCATATTGTCTGGTTGAGCTTGTGTTACATAATGAATTGTTATCTTAAATTTTACTTGTTTGGTTGAGTTTGCAGTGTTACGTATGCATCTATATCTGAAGGCATAAATTTCTGCCTGCACTCTGTGCCTGCAGTGCTTGTTAGATGGCTCTTCACCTTATAATATTCCTGTGTTAATATTACTTACATGCACGAGCATGAAAACGAGCATGTGCATTATACATATAGGCTTATCATAATTCATATAACCAGAACTGTATATTTCTAAACTTCCAAGTATTCAGGCTTATGCTTCCGAAATTTGCCGTAAAGAACACCAAGCTTTGGGGATATCAGTTGTAAGGCCTTCACTCTTTTTATCCCCTTTCAAATAAATCCTACTAGATTTGTTTCGAAGCATCAGTGTTTAATTTGTTGTAGATAAGCACATCGTGGGGCATAGGCTTGGTCATTGGTCCTGCTGTGGGAGGTTTTCTTGCACAGGTATTGCCTATTCTCTGCTGCTCGAACAGCGTTGAGGATTATTTATTTCTCCGTTTAAGAGTTCTTCAAATTATAAAATGAGATTATTGATTACAGTAGTTGGACAACATGGAAGATGTTGAAGGCAAAATTTAATAAACAAATCTATCCTTTATCTTATAGATTAAGTTTTAGATTGTGCTAGGCCGTGAAAAGGTCTGAAGTTCTAATGTTGCCGTCACCCATTCACGAAAACTGTGCACATTCAAGGCCTTCAATGACAAAATTAATCTGATTTTTACGTTAAGGACTTGCAGTAAACCAAATTCATATAAATAAATCACTCCTTTATTGAACAACTTAAGCTTTTATATAAGGTGGTTCAACGGAAGATTTGGAAAAATATATAAACTGGTATATAGATGCTATAGCATCTGTATCTCCTGAGTTTGCTGTCTTTCAGGAAAACCTTTGCCTTACTTGTTCACTGATCCTTTTAGATTACCATGTTGCGGATGGTGATTTGTAACTACCTTCTAGTCCCCACAAATCATATATCTGGTCATAGGTTAAGACAATCAAGGATCAGACAATGAGGTTAAGCATAAATGTGTAAATAGGTTGTCGGTTGATCAGATATGAATAAAGCATCTCAGATTCAGCCATAACAAGTCAAGTAGAATGGACAACCCTTTTAGTGCTAGTTCTGAAAATTTTCCATGCTAAAGTGTAAAAGTAGAAGATAACAGGCAAGCTGGTAAATATATCGTGCTCAAAGTCAAACACTATTTACGAGGCCTAGGGTTTGGTCTTTAGATGCTATGTTAGAGATCTGCATAACAGATGGAGGCACATGTTTTTCCTGAATGATTTAGTCTTCTTATTAGGGATGGGTTATCTGTCTGTGGCGAGATTACTTAAACTGACGACTGCCGGTTTTCTCATTTAATCACCCTGTTCTAAGGTGGTATTAATTACATGGACTAAAAGAACTTTAAGTAATGTTCAGATGTGGGATCTAAAGCAATCCAAGTTCTTTATTTCGACCCTTTCATTTAATATCTTCAACCTCTTTATTCAATGAAAAAAAGCTCATCCATCAAACTTCTAACTTGTGTATAATCTTAGCCTGCAGAGAAGTATCCCCGTATCTTTTCTAAAGGATCTCTTTTTGGGAGGTAAGCCATATTGTAGTGATATTTGTTCATTTCGTTTAATCTTTGTTTTTTTGTTGCAAACTTATATTATTGTTTCTAACAGTGAAAAGAAATTGTAGGTTTCCTTACTTTTTACCCTGTCTTGCGATATCAGTCTTTGCTTTGGTTGCATCAGTTATCTCTTGCTGGCTTCCAGTATGCTTCTCTTCCTGATTCTCCCCATTTCTTGCATATACATGGTCCAAATTTTATCCTTTTATTGCATTTGCATTGTCATGGCCAAAGAAGACTTGGACATGACATAAATAGCTTATTCATAAGTACCTTTAAGTAAGATCATCAAGCTTTTCCAGACTAGAATTCGAAATTGTATAATTTTTTTTTGCCTCACTGAGTGTTCATGTTAGTATAACACCTGAAATGATTTGGTTACCTTTCTCAAATAATGAATACCTGTAGGAAACTCTGCACTACCATAGCACGGGACAAGATGATACCAAAGCTGCTTTAAAGGGAAGAGTGTACGACCCCGAGTCAGAAGAAATAAATGTTTTGGATCGCGGGCTTCTACCTTCCAAGTGGAGCCTCCTAAAGAATTGGCCCTTAATGTCTTCTATTATTGTATATTGCATATTCCAAATGCATGATATGGCCTACAGTGAGGTAATTTTGTCATTATGTTTTTCTGGTCTATCTTTATAGAAGATTCGTTAGCTAATAGCTATCTTGGTACAGGTTTCTAAGTAACTTTGATTTACTTTCATATTTTCTTATGCAGTATATATTATATATAAGTACGGTACTACTTTATGCAAACACTTATTACTACTTTATGCAAACACTTATTATATATTAACACGTTGGTAAGTTCAGTGAAAAAAATAACTCGTAGTTCAAACTCCAGATCAAACCATTTGTCAGTGGAAGCAATAATTCCTCTTACTATGGATTTGTAATTGGATTTAATTGATAGTGTATCTTGCAGAATATTATAGTCATTACTCAGTAGTCATCAACAGACTAGAAAGTGTATTCTATAGGTTGATTTGATATGATTAAATTTTTGTTATTCGTTGTTGCTACTTTACCATATTAGGCATCCTTTTCCTTTTCGTTAGATATTCTCGTTATGGGCTGTTAGTCCAAGAAGGTATGGGGGATTGAGCTACACAACCACAGATGTAGGTGAAGTTCTTTCCATTACAGGTATGTAGCTCATATTTTCCGAAAATATGTACATATCTAGTTGCTAAGGATCTCCTAGTAGATGAACAAAGCAAATGCAGTGGTGAAGAAGGATTCACATAGTTGACCTTGAAATTTATTTGGATAAATGCTTAATTTCTTCTTGTTATTGTATGTTGGTACGTGTATATCTTTCTAGTTTGGAGCAGGGATTGGAGAAATATATAACTTCTAACCATGAATGTTCTTTAGCCAAGCAGGGATAGAATAAGATATTTGTATTTTGCTTGTATTTGGTAACACATCTCTATGTGAAAGATGGGGCTTTTCCTTTTTTTGCTAAGAAACACAGACACACTCAAGATCGCACGACACATCTCGAAAGTTTTGGGAAACTCTTGGTTTGCCCATGTGTATACCAACATGGCGAATGCTTATATGTCATATGCTGCGTGATTGTATATTGGATACCGTTGGACACCCTATACTCGTACTTGTGTGCTAACTTTCTCAATTTCTGAACGAAAATTTTCATATTGATTATGGATTTTATATTTACGAACAGAGGGATTACATATGCAAAATTATGTAATATTTTTTGTTGCAAGGTATTCACTGAAATAGCTTTTACTTTTTTAAGTAAAACAAGTTTACCAGCTATCATAAGATCCCATTGAGTTTATATAAAACTAGTAATTACAAATTGATAATTGCAGTTTGCACAATATTATATATGTTCTAGATCAAGAGGGTGTTTGGTGAGGATTAAAATTAGATTTTTAGTAGATTGTGATAGAGGTTTTTGAGATGTGTGGTTGAAAAGTTGTGGGACAATGAAAAAGGTGGTTAATATTCATTGTTTGATTTAGATTAAAATTTGATTTTAATTTGTATCAAACATGCTACAATTATTCAGCCCGTGTTTGGGCTCCATTAAAATGAGATTTTGGGGGAAAAAGTGTTTTGGAATAGTGATTTTTTTGGAGAATGCGTGGTAAAAAAATAAGGAAAGGTTTTGGGTTTACGTGTAATATTATTTTATGGAAGAATGTGTGATCGAAAATGAATTTGGGAAAAATGGAGTCCAAACTGGGGTTCAATATATTTGATTAATATAACTTGTAACGACTTCTTTTGGATATTCTCTTTATATGAGCAAATGCAGATGTGTTTTATCGTACCGGTGCTTGTCTCTATCATATTTTTGGTCGAAATTCATTATTTGCTGTGTTTAATGGATTTTTTTTATCCTTGACTTGATCAATCAGGGTTCAGTATGTTACTCTTTCAGCTATTTCTTTATCCATGGGTAGAGAGGATTTTGGGTCCCATCACGGTTTCTCGTATTGGAGCTGTAGGCCTCTCAATAAAACTATGATGTTTATTTTATTTTATTTGTTCTTAGTATATTGGTCATTCGTCGTTACAGATGGTTCTTTTCGCAGGTTTTAACCATACCATTGCTATCAAGTTATCCCTATATAGCCAAGTTATGCGGTTCAATTCTCTTCTTCGTGCTCAATTGTGCTTCCATGTTGAAGAATGTGCTCTCTGTGAGTTCACATTGTTCGCTGATAAGTTCATATATTTATCACTTAAAGCTACTTATCTGTGTTTCAACCGTGTTTGTACCTTATTAGCCGCTACTGACATAGCAACTGAAGGATGTTCCTTTTATTGAACATCCAACTGTCTATCCTGAATAAATTATATTTAATCTAAAATTTAAATGCTATGGTAACTGACGTGTTCACATGGATTTGTGTCCTGGGAGATACAGAGGTGTAAAAATGGGCCAGGTCGCCAGGTTCCGGGCAGCCCGGCATACAAAAGCCTGGACTGGACTAGCCCCTTGAGCTGTATACTGTGCTATGCCGCTACTACACCTCTAGGGAGGTAGAGCTGATGGTGGTATTTCTCCACCAGTTAGACATTATATGCGTGACTCTTACTAGTGTCAAGTAATGGTACTGACAGTTAGATCAGGAGTGGCATGCACTATACATTAGAAAATTGACTCAGAAGTATTTCTGTGCTTATAAATTATAATTCTATCTGCCGCTACTAGCATTAAAAAAATGAAAATGACACTAAAACTCAAACAAATATTAGTGCGTATAGTTAGTGGCAATGTAGGTGACAAATCAAGATTTGTTTGTGAGATATGATAATAATATGGCGCTAATAGGATTTGGGTAATACATAGAGACTTTTTCAGAAAAAGAAAATCCTTTGAGCCATGCAGTACTTGCTTGATTTTGAGTGTTGTACATCTTCATCTAATGTTTTATAAATGTAGTATATCTTGATATAACAGTTGTCAAAACATCTGAAACTGGAACAATTTTAATTTTTTCTTGTAATATGTGGACTAGTTAGATTTATTTCTTTTCTGCTTGACTTGTTAAACTCTGCTAAATGCCCGAGTTCTTTTGAAAGAATTACCTGAAAGCATTGTCTGAATTTTTAATGAAAGAAGATGATTGAAAGAGAACCATCATTTTGAACAAAGTTGTGTACCAAAGGCAAGGGACAATTTTTAACAAACAAACCAAAAAAAGAAAGAACTCAGTAAAGATTTATTGCATGGATTTCTATTGTTTTCTATTAATTAATTAATTCATTATCATAATCAGATATCCATCACAACGGGCTTTCTAGTTATGCAAAATAGAGCTGTGGTAAGGTTCTTCTCTAATTAATTTTTTATTTTATTTTATGTTCTGCTCATTTGCAATTATCAAACTAACCATTTTTTGGATTTACAAACTTCTTTTGACTTCAATTTCAGTCCCAAGAACAAAGAGGAGCTGCAAATGGCATATCCATGACTGCTATGTCTCTTTCTAAATCAGTTGGTCCGGCTGCTGGTGGTGCCTTGTGAGTTTCTTTCTTTTCTCCTCTTTTCTTTAGTTATTTCTAAATCATAAAATGATGTTTTAAATACCTGTTTATTCTGTCTGACTCTATCTGGGATTGCTGTTGGCATGTCATGAATTAAGGTAATAACAGGTTCTTTCCATCATCTGTTTTTGCTTTTCTATATATTCCCATTTTTATCACTGTCCTCCAAAGTAGTTACCTCACCCATCTATTTATCAGTTCTTTTCTCCTTTTACTTTTTCAAGTTTTGTTCCTTGGTCCTGCTTTACTTTGCATCATTTCCATTGTGGCTCTTTAGTTTATGCCATGTCAATTTTGATACAGAATTTAAGCATGTAATCTAATGGTCAGTGCTAACACTTAGAAATGTGCTCATTTTTGCCAATATATATTGACTCGTGACTATGTATCTGAAAATGCGTTTGCATGCATAAATTCATACATACATGCTCTTTTCCCTCTATTTAGTTAATTTTCTCTTCAATAATTGATGGTCCTCAACATTTGCAGACTCTCTTGGGCACAACGTCGTCAGAATTCGATTTTCTTACCAGGTATGGACCGTGTGGTGACTCTATCCACACTTGTCATTTTAAACTAAAGCTACATTTAGTTGAATGACAGAATTATGGGATGCTCCTTCATAGGATTTTTTACCTTTCAATTTTGGATGTAAATGATTTTGCCTCTCTTTCCTTTACATCTATTCATTATCTTTACTGAAAGTTAAGTGTGGGAAGCGCACCTGATTGTTAAGTGAACTTCAGTGCTGCATTAAAGTAATACAACGACAGTAAAAAAAAACAATGATAATAAATGATCTTACTGAGTTAGTGAATAATTTGCACAAATACAAAGCAAGTAACATTACATTATGGTATCTTGTACTATGACGACTCTTTATTAATTTGTAATATTGAAATATTTTTTTTATCATTAACGAGAGGATACCTCCACAACTTGAGGTAGCCCAGATTGAGGATAAACTGTGGGACAAAGGACTTGAGTGGTAGAGAAGTGCTGTGTTTCCACCCAAAGAGGCTCTTATATGAAATTCGTGGTTTCACTAAAACTAACATGCTGTCTCGTAGTTTCTAGTTACTTTAAATTTCTCATTAGATGTACCTATGAACCAAACAGAAAGTGAAAAATGATTCAGGTAGTTAACCCATATTTATTGGCAAAATGGCTTTCTTTATTTTGTTGTCGTCGTCGTCTGAGATCCCTTTGTTTTCGTATTGTTGGTTTTAACAGCAAATACCTTGTTATACTGCAGGTGTTCATATGGTTTTCTTCATTTTGAACATAGTCGAATTCATTGGCCTGATTATGACCCTCAAACCTTTCCTGGCGCTTCCCGAGGACAAGGTATTGTAGCGTTCAGGAGTTTTCCTAAAGGTCAAGGAAGCACGAAGATGAAACTTCTGTTAATAAATCTCAATTTCCTGAAATTGGTAGAAAAGCTATTTTCTTTGGTTGAAGTAGGTTTCAATTATTAACCATATTATTTAAAGCTTAGGCGAGCACAATAAATACTCATCTAAGAGTTTAAGTTGATATAGGGAAGAGAAATTTGTGTCAAGTCTTCAATTGCATTCATACGTATGTACAATTCATTTCTCTCAAAAGGTGGTGTAACGCATGAACTTTTTATAAATTGTTGAGAGTTAGATTTAAATTAAAGAAATTATTAGTATATTTTATTATCTTATCAAAAAAATTTAGGTGAGGAGAGATTTCCTTTTTTATATTGTTTTAAGTTGAACTTATAGGGTGTGCCTAATGCACTAAATTGGACTAGATAAGAATTAATTTAGCAAGGTAAAATTGCGACTTTTATCCTCCTTTATATTATATTACTCAACAATAATCTGTTGCAAAAGAAAAGCAACAAACCAATTGTGTATATGTACTTTCGCTCTAATATTAATAAGGCAACTCTAATTCAGTTTTGTTCGATTGGATAACTATAATTTAATTTAATTTAATTCCAATCGAGTAACTCCGTGTGATTTCGTGCATTTGAACTAACGAAATTAATGACATTCTAGTTAGTAAATGATGACACTTATTTCATTGAAGATGTACTTCTTCTACTTCAACGACTAACACTATTGTGTGATGACGATCATTTATTTGCTGCAATAACATCGTACTACATTGATAGAATTGGACGATGTTATATTGAAGTATAATTATTTGATTGACATTAGGGTGAAAAATGGACAAAACCCTTCTAATACAGAATAATAACAACACACTTTCATCTCACTCTAATCGTTTCAACTTTAATATTATTTACCTTAATCCTATCTACCCCTAATAGTGGAGCACCAAAGGCACCCTTAGTTTGTTGGTTTTCAAATTTATCACATAGACTAGAAAACTTTGAAGCACGAGTAGAGTAAATTGTAAACAATACAAAATTTGGTGGTGGTTTGTTCATATTATTTTATCGAGGCATTTGGGGCATAAAGAGTTGGAAATATATGTATTTGTAGCTAAGCAAATCATGAAATTTTGTTTTTTCAATAAAGTACAAGAAGTTAGATAATTTGAAAGAAATATACTTGTTAACTGGTGCATATATTAAATAAAATTCCTTAAAATATGCGCGTGTTTGAATCCCCATTAAAATGATTTTTTGACCAATTTCATTTGGGGCCACATTGATTGAATTATATGAAATTATGAGAAAAATACATCCATAATTGACTTTTGGGAAAATTTGCAGGTCAAAAAATATAGATTCCCAGATTACCCTTCAAATAAAATGGTGATAAGTTATTTATAGTGAAGGAATAGAAGGGTTATTTATGGAAATTGGTTTTAAAAAATGAGGGTATTTTTTGACATTTTGAATTTCAAGGTTTTCTGCAACAATTAAAACGCCTAACAATACTCTGTGCTTTAGGAAAATTAATAGCTTTTGTATCGCATTTCAAAAAATCCGACGTTACCACTAAATGCTGTTAAATGATAATGAGAATATGATCAACATAAAATCAAATTTCGAGTATTGTTCATATGTTAATGAATATCTAATTTCAACAATATTAAATAAGAAATAAGAAATTTCAACAATGATCGAAAAAATTGCTTAGATTTTGAAACACTGCAAATTGAAAAAATAATTCTTTCAATTATCTTTCTCCATCATTTATTTCAAAAATATTAGATGGGAAATAAGACACTACAAAATCGAAAAAATTACTTAGATTTTAGTGACGGTCGAAAAAATTACTTAGATTTCGAAACACTACAAAACCTAAAAATAATTCTTGAAATTACCTTTTCACGTCATTTCTTCGACCCCCATGGCACAAATTACTTAGATTTCTAAACACTACAAAATCGAAAAATAATTTTGAAATTACCTTTTTCCGTCATTCCTTTGACCACAAGGCACCGAAAAGCCTTCGCACTTCGATTGGCACAAAAAATGTTTTTTTTTGTTGGATATGTAGAGGCGCGTTCTATAATGTTGGGTAAATTGGAGATTTTCAAGTTCGGGTTAATATTGGCGGGATGTGGATGTGTGTTGGTCGGAAAATATTAAGGTGGAAAGTAACTTACTATTTACTATGTCCGCAGGAAAAACAAATAGTGAGGGAATCAGGGAAGCTGTAAAGGATTTTGCGCATACCATCGTTTAAAAAATGAGGAATGGGCCGATTTAGGTTTTACATGGTTATGTGCCTTTTTTTAATCATTTAACAGCATTTAGTGTCCACGTCAGATTTTTTTGAAATGCTGTACAAAAGCTGTAAACAAATTTGCTGTACAAGGAGCATTATTCATTGATCAATGATATTAGACTGAAAAATCAACTCGAAAGAACTTTTGCTTTAGGCTGGAGGTGGCCGTTTTGCCACTCTTTCAAAAGAGAGAGAAAAGATGGCCGGCATGGGCTAGGCCCATCATATCTTGCCATCGTGGGCCCAATACAAATTGGGCCATAAAGAATGAAAACCTAACCATCTGCAAATACCGAAAATCTCCAGCAAAGAAGTGTTTCATCAAAGAGGGAAAAGAATCGAAAAAATGTTGAATTAGATTAGAGAAAATGGCGAATCCGAGGAGAATTTCATATTCCAATTCCAATTCCAATCAACTCCCAATTTCTGACCCCAGTAACCCATTCCAATCCCAAACCCCACAAACTGCTGCAACCCTCTTAAATTCACTGAAATTCTTCCTCAAAAAACCTCACGCAGTTCCATTTCTACTATCTTTTTTCCTTTTCCTTACATGGGTTTCCCTCAGATTCCAACGCTATTCTTCCAATCCTTCATTTCACCAATCGCCGTACGATAGCAATAGGGTAGCTTTACATGGCGGTTCTGATAAATATTCTGATGCTAATATAGTGAAATTTCCGTCGTCTTCTTCAGTTGTAATGAAGGATAAGCGTGGATGGTTGATTAATCCTGTTTCACTTGCCTTGGATGCTTCCATTACAGGTTCTATTTTATTTTTCTGCCAAAAATAAAATTTTTGTTATCCAATATAATTTGTTCGTGAAAGTATCTAAGGAGAGAAGAAAAGAAAATGCTAAATAGTAAAAAAATTAATATTTGAGCAACGTGCAAGTTTTAGTGCTTAAACGTATAAAACTGTGATGCTGCACTAGATTTTAGGTGGGAAAAGGTTGTTAATTAATTAATTTTCCTTGTAAGTTGACATGGAAGGCCAAGTTTTTGATTGTTTATTTTTTTCCCATGCCAATAAATGTATACCTTTCTATGCCTAAGTTGGTATTGCTATAATTGATAATAGAGAAAAGAAGGAAAGTGATGATAAAAGGGTTAATGGGCGAGCAAGCTATGTTGCGAAAGTATAAGGTTTAGGAATCTGAGACTCTACTTTCTTGGTTTAAGGTAGAACAATAGGTACTAGGCAGATGATATGCAAGGCGCACAACAGTTACATAATTTACATTGCCGTGGTAAAATATTTTCATATTGCTATATATTTTGCAAATGAGTTTTGCTAAACTTTTAATTACTGGTTGAATGATGCAAATGAAAGGAGAATTTCAAGTGGATGAATCAAGAAACAATTTTAACATCCATAGATAGATCCTTTAATTCTTAATCGTATATTATGGTTTTGAAGGACTTAGAACAATTATATTTACATACTAAAGAAATTAAAATATATAATTAGGCCATATATTCGAGAGTATGGTGTACTTAAAGTCTGAAAATCATCTGTCTTCTGAATCTAGTTTAGCCCCTCCAGTCCTAGCATACAACATAAGAACCTGTCACAGGAATCATGGATATACTTGTGCATCTGATATGCTGCCGCGCATGCACACTAGAAGGGGACGCAAAGAGGATTATGCGCACTGTCCTCCCTAAATTATATACGTGATTTTTATTTTTGGCTTTTGCAACTTAAACTTGTCTATGTTGTTAAGCATCGCTGTGTTGTAGTGATTTTCACTAAAGTGAAATGTCATATTGCAGGAGGAGCGAGCTTCTGTGCTTCAGTTCATTTGGGGGAGATCCTTCCTGGAGGCATGAGGGGAAACCATAGGCACCATACCTGTAATGAGACATTTGTTATTTGGGGAGCAAAGACAGTGTTTAGGGTATGTATTTCCTTCCATTAAAGCTGCAGTATTGGGTATTCCTTACGGTCGAACCGTCGAAAGCTATTCTGTGTACTAATATTTTAAAATGATTAAACGTAGAAAGAATTATGATCTTCAAGCTGCTTCAAAGTTTTTCTCTATTAAGAGCAATTTTAATCCAAATTATGGAACATTGTCTTACTATGATTCTTCTGCAATTTGAGGAAGGAGGGGGGAAAGTAGACGATGTTGCTTGAAAACACATGCTTTTTTGTCTTATACTTCGAGCTGGACACCGTTCCCTTTGAAAGAATGACCACGAATGGAGCAAGCTAAACCCCCCTCTCCTAGTCCCTCTGACAAAGATTCCCTATAGAACTTTTTTTTTTTGTTCTTCTATAGGCTTTGAACATTATAGTGGATTATGAAGTGAAAAACCAATATGAATATTGTTTTATGCATGATATTTTCGTACATGATAGTGTATATTTTATTGGAATAAGATATATGCCGCTCATTATTTTCTACGTTCTTTATCTTCCGGGAAGGGTTGACTTGATATCTCTCGTGATCTGACTTGAAAATCAATCAGTGAAATTCTGATGAAGCCCAATAGTGTCAGGAGGTGTTTGTCAGCTCTTTTGGCATTTAGTTGAGGAATGAGATGAATGTTTGAAAGATTGCTTTGGATGTAGGTTTTAGATTCTGCTCAACAAAAGCTCTTGTTAATGCACCTCTGCTCGTTTTATCACCATCAATCGGAGTTATGATTGTAAACCAATTTTGCCAATTATCACAATGTTTTTTATTTACGAAGAAAATTATTCTGGCAAGTGTTTACGCAAGCCCCCAATGTACGTTCGACTGTTGAAGAAATAATAAAGCGAGCATCCATTATGTGTAGCTTATACACCCTTTCGGTTATTTCAGTTCTCATTTTCGTTCTGATTTTCTACATCTGAATAAAAATGGAAACTCTAGAAGTATTTTAATGCTCTTCGTTTCTTCCTGCAAAGCATCTTGTTCATGATTTGTATGCATCTCTATGATCATGATTCATGGTTTGCAGCTGGAAAATAAAGCAGTTGCAAAAGGATTTGCGGAGGTGACAATTGGTGCTAATGAAGTTGCTGTAGCAGCCAGTCCTAGTGGAACGGCTCATGCTCTAGTAAATGCAGATGCTGTACGGAGCACATTTTTCATGGGATGCCAGGACAGTATTATAAATTCCAGTAACTTGACTTCCGACTTTGGTGTATGGAAAGATTTATAATTTTTTTTTTTTGGTCCTCTGGCACGACTCGTGTTTTTGGTTATGGAGGGTTATTTTGTACACATATTTTTTCTTTTTCTAGCTATTCAGAATACTAGGGAAATGTGGAGAAAGTTAACATATGTACAGAAGGCGGCACAATTGTCAATTTATGGCGCTAGTTTATCTGTCAATGAACATCTCTTCCTTTTGCTGATTTCTTTGTGCAATTATTCATATAGGCTATAGCTTTGTTATGGCTAGTGACGCTGTAGTAATGGTCTTAGAACCTGGTCTTTTAAATGAGATATTAATTCAAGGTATTATATAAGACAGCTCTTGTATTCAAATCTCGCTGACATCTATTTCAAAATTTGTGTTTTAAAAGTTAATAAGTAAATTTACTCGCATGTTATTAATTTATTAGATAATTTTTTATTGGTTAAAGTTGAAGACAAGTTTTTCCTTGTGGAAAGTAAAGAAAGATTGAAAAAATGTCAACCTTTTTACTTTAAAGTAAGAAAAAAAAAAAGTTTTGTGAACATGTGGAAGCAAATGCTTAATAAAATTTCGGCCCTGTGATGAAAAATGAATATGGTTTGGAGTGAATATGATTGGTATGTTTCATATGTTGCAGTGATGTATTAATTCATTATTTCTCACATTTCTCTCTCTCTTCCACTTCTCTCTCATAAAAATTGAATTGTTCATCACATCACCGACAATATTCTAAAATTTATCCATTCTAGTTCTCTATGCATTTTGTTTATCAAGATAGACAAGTGCATCACCAAATGAGATTATATCTTGAAAGCGTAGACAAACTTCAACATCTAAGAAAATTCATAGCGCGAAGCAAATCTGCTGTCCTCAATTTATTGTAGAAAGAGTGACAATTAAAACATCATAAGATAGAACCCTATTGTGTGTATATAAATAAACTGATATACATATATATCATACAGGATCACTTGTTCATAAAGAAGGAAAGGCTATTCCAACCAGTTAATGATGTTTGGGTGAGTCGGGACGTGCTCGTAACACGGTTCGGATTTGACAGATGAAGATGGAAGTTTAGGGATGCCTACTGGTGCCAACATCATGAAGGCATTAAATCAAATGGTGGATCAGGCAGAGCCCAGTGATATACTATTCTTCCACTATTCGGGCCATGGAACATCGATAAATACGCTGAAATCGCTGAAAAAAGAGGAAGTCATTGTTCCGTGTGATTTCAATCTTATGACTAGTAAGTTCTGCATTCTGTAAAATTAAGCAGAGATATTACAGAATTCAAAGAATTACTTTGAATGTTTTGGCTCACACACCAAACCCAGTGTGTCATTTCTTTATATAGACATACATTGAAACTAATCCCAGAATACCAAGGAGTCAATTGGCAAGAATCAATCTATACAAGATTAAGTTTAAACAATTGAATTCAAAAATAACTATCCTCAGAAAATGCAGGAGATAACTGTCACAATATATCTGCAGCACCTAAGTTTGCAACTCCAAAATCTGTAGCTCCAATCTCTAATGCATTCTTTTATGATCAGGAAACTGTAAATTGTGGATCCTGAATTTGACCCCACCTCTAGCCCATAAAAAAGTCGAGAACATTTTTGTTGGGGAGAAATACTATTTTCCACAAAATGAATGTGTTTGTGGAAGTTATTGTCTATTGTTGACCATTATCATTGAATTAGTCCAAGGACAACCTCGAACGAACTTTTAACATTTTTTTTTTGTTAATATATCTACTCGTGTACAATCTACTTTACCTGATAAGTAAAAAAAAAATTAAAAAATTAACATGAGATTTAACTTGTTAAGAGTTCACGTTGTAGTTGTGGACTTCATTCATATAGTAAATCGCTTGCCAAAACGAACGAGTTTCAGAATTCTATCCGATTCTTGTCACAGCGGGGGCCTGATTGACAAAGAAAAATAACAAATTGGGCCTTCAAGAAACCCAAATATTGAAGCCAATGTTCTTCTTGTGCAAAAGCCTAAATTCATACCATTTCAATCAGTACTCCAACATCTGTCATCCTTAACCAACATAAACACACCAGATATTGCCACACGCTGGAGATTTTTGGACATGTTGCTAGCCTTATGTTTCGACTGCCTCGACCAGACCCTGACCTCAAGCCCGAATTTTGCACCATACCATTAAAGCCGGACGAAGGAATTTTACCTAGTGGGTGTCAAACTGATGAAACTTCTGCAGATGAGCAAATAAGGGAGAATGGAGGAACAACTTGAAGGAGAATTCAGAGCCTTTGAGCAATAAACAACTTGTGACGATGGCTAGGAAGATTAAAAATGCAGGCAGCATCCTTGTTTATACTGCAGTGATTAACTGCATTTTTTGTGCCAAGCTGAGGATTGATACACAGAAAATATGTTGACGCGTTTGGTACGCTGAACTAGAAAGGGACAAAGGGTTGAATAGTAACTAACAAGATTTATAATCTATTTCTCTTCTTTAATTCTATGAATTTTATGTATTTCAATGCACCAAATATGTTGTATAAAATTGATGTTCTTAATGTTTATTATAATAATAATAATAATAAAACATTTATATGTAAATTATATTCTTAATCTAAAATCATTGTCGTTTTCTTCTTGTCTGGTGCAAAATTTGAGAGTTTCTATACAAGAGTTTGCCTCATAAATTAGCCCCGAGTCATTTCATGCCCTGCTGAAAGAATCAATGCAGCTGACTTCAAATTTATTGGAAATAAAATTTAATATGTTGGCTTAAGCAATCCCTACATGATATCAGTTTCCAATTAGGAAGACTTCTGCCAGCACATAAATTTTTCTAAACATAAATAATTAGAGAAAAATATGCTCTTAAATAAATCTCATAGATTATGAAAGTCCAAGACAGATAACCAAACCAGTCTCGAACTCCAAGTTGAAACTTTAAAATGTCCATATAGGAAATAAATTCACAGGGAAAGGAAGCCAAGTGAGTTCATAGATAGATAGATAGATAGGGAATAGGAAGATAAAATCCTAATTCTCGTACAGGGGCCGATTTTGTTCTGCAGAGTCGATACCTCTGCTTCGGCAGTGGTTCTCTAGGCAATATCAGCTCCACCTCCTGCAAGTTTTTACTATGATTTATCAAAATGCAAAGTGAAGTTTTTCAAAAAATACACGAGAATAGATGAGGGAATGTTGTGGTGTACGTGTTTGTAAGCTCTAGTGGTTGAATAGCAAATGACAACAACTCAACAAGGTAGAGCACGCAAATCTTACTTCTCACCAATTTAATTAGAATGCTAAAATTCTAGGAATAATTATATTCACGGAAACTTCCACCACGCCATTTTACTTATAAAACGAACTTCTAACACATCACACACTTATCAAAATACAAAACCTATCTAATCTAAACAAATCTAAATTCAAACTAAATCTGAAAAAATCATTTATATTCTGTTTTCATAAAATATACTTAAATTGCACACAAATGGAAACTTAAATTGCAAGCTTTATTAATGATTTGGTAATTATTACAAAACGAAGTTATTTTAGAGGTCGTACCAGTCAAACTATATTGTAAATTGAGAGTTGTATGATATAGGTCCATTGAAAGGATTGTTTGGCAAGAGGACCTTGAGTGACTGTGTGAGATATAGGCAAAAAAACTTCAAGTTCAAACTTTAAAATGTGCACATGGGAAACAAATTCACAGGGAAATAAGGCCAAGGGAATTCACAGAAGATGAAATCCTAATCCTCATACTGAGGCTGATCTGGTTTTGCGCAGTTGATACCTCGGCTCCGGCAGTGGTTCTCTAGGCAATATCATCTCCACCTCCTGCAAGTTTTTACTATGATTTATATAAGTATTAAGACTTAGTTAATTAAAAAATTTGTCTCGATTATTCGTTTAAGCCAGAATACGTGAGTTAGTCAGAACTTCTTATAGGCAGTTTTACACACAGTTCTGACTGGGACAGCTTAACAGACTTGTGTTCTACAAGATATAATCAATTGCAGAATTAAATAAAGATGAACACCACATATAACGTGATAAACCTCTAACGGAAACATCCATAGGCCCCCATGCCACGCTAAAATAATTCACTATCAAAGAATAAAAAATACAATAGTTTCGATTTTGTAAAGTTAACTAGAACAAGAAAAGAACAACTCCCTCGTTTTCTCTTTCTTTTGACTTGTTGGAAAAGTGGAATCAAACTCTCCGATTTTAACTTTATCACCACTTCACTATTTTATTGTATTTGGCCGCACCACTACTTGGATTAAAATTCACCAATCTTAACTCACGCCAAGTAGCATGTTCTTTGACTAGGATTATACCATTCAAGCTCAAGTGTGTTCTCTTCAATTATGATTGAAAAACATGATTTTTACTTTGAGATATTTCAATGAAATATCAGCAAGTCAAAACTCACTCACAACTCATTGGAGATGGTCAGAAAACTTCAGAACTTGCTGATGCAGGTTCGTCGAACATAGGCGAATTTTTTTCAAAGCATTAATTCGCCCCTTAATGATTTTCCTTACTTATGTAAAGGCTCATCCAAGACACGAGCGTTTCTTACCTGAAATATGGAAGTTTTGCACGGTAAGAATAATATAGAATATGTTTGATATAGTCAATAATTAAATTAAGGAATGTTTTAACTTGTTAAAACAATCCTTACTTCTTTTAATTATTTGTCCAATCAAATCATTCCAATAAGGTAAATATATATTTCCGTGTATTCTGCTGTATGAAAGGTACATATTATGCGCGGAGCACTTTTGGCTGCCCAGAAAATTCATTTTTTTACCGTTTGCACAGTAAGTGGGACCCGAGCTCAGACAAGGCAGCCGAAATGTTGGACTCTTTTATTGCAAAATGACATTTTCGCCCTTAACATTTAATTCAGTTGTCATGATAAATAGATATTTTCGGTATTTCACGTTTAAAATTTCAAAAATTGCTGCCTTCATGGGACCCATGTTGAAGTTCCAATGGTCAAATAATTGCCGCTTTCTGGGAGAAAAGCTCTCCCAGACAGGCGTTATATCTCGTTTAGGACAAGGAAATCCAAAAATCCGCAACCAAGAAATCTGTTTGCTGGCTTACCTGTTTAGAATGAAACTAATTGTGCATGTTTTTGCTCATGATTTGACATTTAAAAATCATTTTAATTTAAGTAAGTCAATAAATAAAAATATAAAAAATATATTTTACTTACAACTTATGAAAATGCATATGGAGTATTTAAAAAACATACGAGAATGATGAAGGAATGTTGTGTTGTACATGTTTGTAAGCCTCGAGTGGTTGAATAGCAAATGACAACAACTCAACAAGGTAGAGCGTGCAAATCTTTCATCTCAAAAGTGTAATTGGAATGCTAAAATTCTAGGCATAGTTGGAAACTTCTAACACGGCGTTTTACTTATCAAAACAAACTTCTAACACATCACACAATTTTGAGATACAAAGCATATCTAACCTAATCTTATCTAAACAAATCTAAAATCAAATCAAATAAAATCTGAAAAACTAAAATCATATTCTATTTTCATAAAATACACTTTTATGTTTCCATCATAGAGACAATGGCGGACATTCAGATTCCGAGACCATGTCTGTTGATTAACCTTGAAAACTTAGGCAGCTGCAGATCTAATCCAGAAGTTTCATATGAATGCTACAAGATTAATGAATAACATCCAACAGCCCTTCTCTATCTCCACAAACTTCAAATTACCTTCTGCATAAAAATGAATAACAAAACACCCTTTAATCAAACATAGCAAATTAACTTCCAAAACCCAAAAGATTACATGAAACACACATTCAATCTGTAATGAAAATAAGAAAAGAAAAGCACATCAAATTGAAGAAAACTTTGAAAACCAAAAAATAAATAAATAAGAAAAAAATTGAAACATACATTCAATCTGTAAAGAAATAAGAAAAGAAAAGCCCATTAGATTGAAGAACACATCAAACACAATTAATCAAGAAAAAATGCAAAAAAAACCAAGAAAATGCAGAACAATAGAGAAGTGGTGGAGAAACAGACTTACAAGAAGAAAAAGAAGAATCCCAGAAAAAGAGAGACTTGTAAGAGTGAGATTTTAGTCTGGATGCAGCAACCACTGTTGAATCCCAGAAAAAATGAGACTTGTAAGAGTGAGATTTTAGTCTGGATGCAGCAACCACTGTTGAATCCCAGAAAAAAAAGAGACTTATAAGAGTGAGATTTTAGACTGCATGCAACAGCCACTGTTGAATCCCAGAAAAAGAGAGACTTGGTGAGAACTTAGTCAGCATGACCAACCAATGTGGTCCAGCATTTGCTAAATGAGAACAAAAAAAACCCCTGCAAAAGTAATAAATACTATAGAAAAGAGAAAGCAAAATCTATTATCCCCAAATGAGTTACATGGATGTCATAACGATGTTCGGGTCACCTGGGATGTGCTCATAACATGGTTCAAGTTTGATCAGACCACGCTGAGCTTTTGAAGGACGAACCAGGAAGCTCAGTGATGCCTACTGGTGCCAACATCAAGATGGCATGGATCATTGGATCAACTGGTTGAACACGCAGAATCCCTTGAGATCCTATTTTTCAACTATTACAGGCCATGAAATATTGATAAATTTGTGCAATCCAGCGAAAAGGGAGGAAGCTATTATTTCTTGTAATTTCAATCTCAAAACTAGGAAGTTTAAATTCATTAACGATCAAGAAACCATGACATTGTTAATGTAGAGTTTTTCGGTAAGTTATAAGGACCCTAATCACATTCCACATCAGTTCTGCTTGACTTGTAGGCTTCTAACTAATTAGACACTTTCTCCTTGCGAATTCGATTTCAAA
>CAIGRN010012376.1:0-12384 GCA_903798345.1 Fraxinus anomala
AACAAATTGAAAAAAAAAAATGCTTAAAAGTATTCAATAATAGGAGAGAGATAGATGATTAATTAGTCACCAAACCTCAAAACTTTGACTATTACTCCAATAATTAATAGTGACTTGCCCTTTCACCTTGTCATATTCATAATCCCTCTTTATCATTTCTTTTTCTTTTTTTGAATTCTCGTTTGCCATGAAAGAAAAAAAGAAAACCAATCATTCATTTTCACCAATAAATAAAACTGGAAATGTTTAATTGAAGTACCACTTTAGCTTGAACATAGAAAAATGCCAGAAAAAATATTAGGTTTGAATTATTAGTAATAATTAAAACAAATGGTATAATACGTTGTAAATAATATATTTATTAGTGAATAACTAATATACCCCTATAGCCCTAGTTTTTATTACAAATATATCCATAATTCTTCCTTATAAATATGGGGTTTTGATTCTTAATAAAATACATAATTCTATTGACTTCTTTATATTTTTCTCTCTAATTTATAACACGTTATCAGCACAATTTTCTCAAATTCAAAGTGAATCAATCACGTATACCGAAATCAATTTGGTGACATGTGAAATACATGCATTAATTCTTAGTTTTTATATACATGTGAATATTTTTTATTTACATGTACATTAATTCTACCATAATCATTGCATTTTGATTCATGCATTTTCATATGTGAAATTCATTTTGAGATTATTCATCTTTGAAGTTATTCATGTATTTAACTTCTATATATGTGAATTTATGTGTTTGGTATCTTTTACATGTTGGTAAAAGATTTAGCCAATAAAGAATTTAGTAAATTTTGTTAACTTCCATATATGAAGATTTTTTTCCTAATGCATATTTGGTAATTAATTTTTATATCACATCATGTCCGTATGATAATTAATATTTTTAATCTGATTAAATATTTTTGATATTCCTTTATAAACTTTAAATTGATAATTCATCATATATTGCTCATAAAGAGCATAAATTATAATTTTTAATATTTCAGGAAGAAGTCATAGTAAAATATAACATACTCTCAAAGTAGTACATTATAATTTTTATTAATATTTTAGTTATATTTTACTTGCTCTCAACGATAATAATAATATAAATCTAACATGAATTATGTTTTTACTCCTCAAGAGTATGAGTTATAATTTTCAATATTTCAAAAGAATATTGACATATTACTTTTGAATGTACAACAATAAAATACAACATACTCTCGAAGTAACACATGTTTCTAATAATATATTATTTTGAATTCATGTTTATTGCTGAAGGAAAACATATAACTAATGTTATGAGGATATTGATTAGTTTGACTACTTCAAATTATATATAATTATAAAACGTTTAATCATATTCTTTGAAATTATATCTTGTATTGAACTCGAAGTTCATTTTAACTTTATTGTTTGTCATGATCGGTTAGACCATCACTGGGTCAATAATAATGTGAAATTAAAATTCAAATGGATATTCGATGAAGAACTATAGGATTCTTCAATCGAATAAAATCCTATATGAAGTTTGTTATCTTTCATAAAAAAAATTTCCTTAACCATCACCAACTAAAATAGGGACTGAATTCCCTATATTTCTGAAAATTAATCATGATGATAAATGGAGATCCATCATCCTCGACATTGATCATGTAGATATTATTTGTATCTAATAAATTTGATACAAATACTAGATGATTGCATGGCATTCGCAACATGAAGTTTTCTAAATTATTGCTCAAATTATGAGCATAGTTTTCAGATTATACAATCATGACAATGTATCTATTTAATGCTAGTGAACCTAAATCTCAACATTTTAATAAGTGTTGGTTGGGATGTAAATAAATAGTTTAATAATATTGCATGTTAAACGCCTAAAATTAATATAATTGAGAATAAAATACTTTTCATTTCTATTTAGGTGCGCATCATGCCAATATCATAGTTCTTCTTGTTATAATGGCTTATGGTTGAGCCTAATTTTTTATCTACTTATTTTGATAGTGTTGTATATATGTAAAATTGATCAACCACAATGCACTGAGATGGAAAGTAAAAAATGTTGAGAATAAATGAGTAGATAGTTTGGACCCTCATATAACATCTCAAACCCTAACGGGTGATTTTTATAATATGGTTTGTTGATTGTCAATCTGAGTAGACAGTTCTCTCAACATTAGGGGAGGAATTAAGAAATTGGAAATAATGTACAAATCATCATTATAAAAATCCTCGCAAATGAAAATTCGAACCAGAAATTCGAAAGATAATTCATTTAGATACATTTACTGACCAAATAGATCAAAAATATCTCACATACCAGTTTTAAATGCTCCAATAGATGCATTAAAGTCCTAAAGGACAATTAGTTAATATTATATTTGATGGCACACTGAAGTGTGATGATATTCAATTCTAATATAAAAATCTTCAAACGAAAATGGAATAATTAGCAAAGATGATCCTATTAAATAGGCAAATACTCTTGATGAATATTTAGACATAACAAGTTTAAAGATCCCAAAAGAGGTCCAAGTACTTGAAATAATGAAAATTGAGACATTTCAATAAATTATGTTATTATGAGAAAAGAAATAGAATCGAAAAAGTTGTCGAAGATACTTTTGTACATGATGTATTGCATCATATTATGAATAGCAAGGAATCGAAACATATCGATCGAAATAATGATTAGTTAAATAAAATGACGCGATCATACTAAAATTGAATTTACTAGAGAAGCCGAAGTTTCTGAACGCAATCCTAGTAAAATTAAACTTACTAGAGAAACCTGAAGTTTCTAGATTTACAGACTGAACTCCTAAAGGTGTATACTTATGCGAAATGAAAATGAAAAAAGTAAAGTCGAATTATGAAATGTACGACTCTTTATATAATGAATTTTGCAAAGACTTGTATAAATAATACGACTTTTTACATAATGAATTTCGCGAATAATTATATAAATAGATAAATTATCATATCGTGTATGTAATCACAAATCTCTATTTCATTAAAGTGACAATACATGAAATTTGATATGTATGTAATAAATGTAATTATAAACAATTTATCTTCATAGTTTTGATACTATCCTGGAAAGATTTAATATGCATGAAGCATATAATTCAAACAATATTATCAGGAGAGGGAGTCAATACGTATTGTACTCTTTTTTCCTTGACCAAAGTTCTGTCACACTGGGTTTTCATGGCAATGTTTTTAATGAGACAATTTTTGTAACGTATTTAAAAGAATTATATACTCTTTTTCCTTCGTTAGGGTTTTTCCCACGAGAGTTTTCCTAATGAGGTTTTAGCGAAGATATTATTTATGTAATGAATGTCCATAATCTAAAAGACATTTACACTCAAAATAATACCCTGATGTGTATGAAACTACTAGATAGATCAACAAAAGCTATTTTTTGAATTATCATGTTATTACAGTTATTAAGTTTTGTCCCACTAGATTTTCTCGAAAACATTGAAGTACAAGACATCAATATTGAAAATATTGACATACAAGACATGGATCGATTTATATGAGAATTGAAATCAGGAGAAGCACTTGTAATCTTTTTCTTTAGCACAAGTTTTGTCTTATTGAGTTTTTTTTAATATGGTTTTAAGGAAGCAGATATTTTACAATATCTCTTTCAAAGGGAGTATTGTAAATAATATATTTATTAGTGAATGACTAGTATACAACTGCAGTCCTTTTTTTTATTACTATTTTATCCATAATTTTGCTCTATAAATATAAGACTTTGATTATTAATAAAACACACACAATTGTATTGACTTCTCTATATTTTTCTCTCTAAATTAACATAATAAACATTTTCTTTCTAAACAAAAAAATTAAGATCTCTCAGTGGTGTTATCTAATTAATTGCACAATCGGAAATATTCAACTAACGTGTTTTGAAATGAGGTACAAATATTCTGTTGAACTTTTATATTTATTATTTTTTTTCGCTTATTGAAAATAACAGAAAACAAGTATATACGCCATTCTAATAAACTATTGGAAAGAAACAAGATGTGCAGACACTTAATAGAATGATGAGGATAAAATGCTATGAAAAAATTGAAGGTGTAAGCTCAATGATCAATAGAGATTAAATACTTTTAGTGCTATTAAAAATTCTAACATACACTGAACATTTTTTTAAAAAATTAATGAGAAGGAATTTTATTGGCGCGATATCTCGCTTTTCTTAACCCATCATATACATCCCTTACAGCATACACCAGGAAAAGCTTACATTGAACTAAAATGGCACATCAAACCAAAGAGTTAATTAATGAATTTTCATTAAATGTATCCCTGGATTACTACTTACTAACTGAACAAAAAAAGGTTATCATTACTCACACGTATTCAAGCGGTTACACATTCACCACTGATTGAAATTCGGCTACAATTTATATCGAAAAAAATATGTTGGAGAAACTTGAGTAGTTTGATTACTAATTTTAAATCACAAAATATGAGAAGGCTAAACATTTTGCTAGCCTAATCTCTCTGTTACGAGAGATGTTTTATATTGTTACTCTATCTTTTCGATTGTACGAGGTCTCCATTTAAATATAAATGTGTTATTTATTTAAAGATTTAAGTATTATTAAAAAATTACGTTTACGGATATCATAATAGTTAGTTGTCTAGAACCTCAAAATTCACAAGACCGATCTTGTAAGGCATCCATATTTGTGGGAAAATATTGGATCTTATTAGTAATTGAAAACTATTGTATATCAATTTGTAGAGAGAAAGTTTTCATACCGGTGAAGAAAGGAGATGCTTGTGACAAAAAAGAAGAGGGCAAAGGTCTGGGCAAAAGGATTCAAGCAATACAACAACTAAATTCGAGAAAACATCTAACAATGTAACTACACAAACAGGGATCAAGACGAGGATGGAGGTTACTATAATATGTAATAATTAGAAGTTCAGTAATGTTATATGTAAGGAGTGCTTACTTACTAGTAGTCTATTTGAGAGTATAGTAACTATCACATTCTTCTATAAATTCGGAATCAATTATTGGAAAACATGGCATCGACAACTATTACATAAACTGTTGATGGGTAAATACTGCCTACAAATTGGAATCTTCTTAGGAGTTTTAAGAATGCCTGCTAATCCACACACTCTCCCCTGCGATCGATACTTCAGCTTAAGCATTTTAATTTTTTTCATTTATGTCCAATGTATTCAAGGAATTAGCCTCAATTTGGTACACATTATTTTTTTTCATTCTCATTCTTCTACTCATTTTCAACCACACGTTCTTCAATAAAATAATATTTTCCATCACATCAATAACTTTTCCTTCTTTTTCAACCACACATTCTCCATCAATCTACTATTCCAAAATAAATTCTTCCAAAATAATGTGGCTCAAACACACCCTTAAATGTAGCATACATTATTGACTTCAATTCAACGAATGGTTTACTTAGCCTCTATTTGACACATATTATTATTTTCATTCTCATTCTTCTACTCATTTTCAACCACACGTTCTTCAATAAAATAATATTTTCCATCACATCAATAACTTTTCATTCTTTTTCAACCACATATTCTCCATCAATCTACTATTCCAAAATACATTTTTTTTAAATAATGTGGCCCAAACACACCCTTAATCTACCATTATACTAATGAAATTTATGTTGATCATAATCTTAAAATATAAGGACAAAATTTGAAATCAAATGTTTCTAGTGTATCCATCCACACTTTCTATAAAGTAGTGATTAATGGAACTCCGAAGAAAAATATTGATTATAAGATATCCTAAAAAGGCATATGTTTGGTACGAAGTGCTCGATTGTACTGTATTAATATAGATGATAGCATCTTAACTTCTTTAACAATTTCCAGTATAGAAGTTCCAAAGATCTACATGTCGCCTGTATTTCTATGTGTTTGATGAATCCGTTAGAAAATCTGATACTCAAACTAAACTATGGGTTTTTGAGGTTGTAATTCCTCCATAGCAACATCTATAGTGTAGTTTTCTATTGTTCTGTACTTGTAATACTTTGAGCAAATTAAAAGGTATTCATCACTTCTAAACCAGCAACAGGGTAATAAAAGTAATCCAATCTCACCTCGTTAAGATCTTTAGACAACCAATTATCTGTTTCTCCCACCCTTGTTGTCCGATGAACAATTGATATCAAGAAACTGCTCAAATAACTCGCCATTGCGGATGCACAAAACACTAAATATCCTGCAAAACTACGCACATTTTCTGGGAACTGTTTGTAGTAGAATTCGATTAGTCCATTGATGGTGAATGCCTCGAAAATTCTTGCTATTGCCAATTGGGGTATTAGCCAGCAACCAGACATGGACGAAATAGTGCCATTTCGAGGCACAAGGCCTAATGTGGGATGAGTTAAGGCCAACGTCCTGCTGTAGTTTTCAACTAATGATGATATGAACATTGTGACTATAGCAAGTACCATTCCAATCCCGACTCTCTGGATGAGACTAATGGGTTCGTC
The DNA here is from genome assembly GCA_903798345.1 of Fraxinus anomala. NCBI lineage: Eukaryota > Viridiplantae > Streptophyta > Magnoliopsida > Lamiales > Oleaceae > Fraxinus > Fraxinus anomala. The sequence continues at coordinate 6,540 of CAIGRN010012376.1, forward strand.
CTTTCTCGTGATTTGTCGAAGTGAAGGAAGGATGAGCCTGTCGTAAAGGGGAATCCATATTGACATGATCAATGTCAAGATTTGGGATTCTATCTTAAAAGGTCAACCTTATAAAGAGGAGTAACTCAATTCTTTATAAGTTGGTTTATGTTTACATCTTTATTCGATGTGGGATTCTATCTCTTAACATGCCCCAACAAGATGGTAGCTCATTTGAGCAGACTAATTTTAAAATTCATGTACTCAATTTTTTTAGTTTTAATTAGATCGAATCGCTTGTTGGAGTTTAAGGAGCTCTGATACCATGTTAAGATTTGGGGTTTCATCTTAAAAGATTAATCTTATTAAGAGGAGTAACTCAATTCTTTATAAGTTGGTTTATGTTTACATCTTTATTCGATGTAGGATTATATCCCTTAACACTCAACATCATGAAAACAATGTAAGTTGTTGCTGGGATTCGGAATTTGCCACTGCCTAGGTGTCTGTTGCTTTGGATGGCTTGAAATACTACATAAGACTGCATTTGTGCTGTGATAAAATAGTATAATATGCCTGAAATCCATATGGGAATTACTCTAATCACACATTTTAGCGCTTCCACTTGCTGGATGCTGCAAAGACCCATGGATTAGTTGCCGATCCATCTGTATTGATCTTGTCATCGATTGTGATTATTGTCGCTTTATTGAGGAACCTGAATTATAGAACACTTGGTTAATGTTTGTTATGCAATACTCGATTGACAAATAGATTGTCCAATACTATACAGTTGACCTTATCAGACAAGTCATAAAATTTCGTAGGCTAAAGATTGTTACCTTAGTTGGGCAGTATAAGGAAGCTTTGAGATGATTGAATTCGATGGAAAGTAATTAAACAGATTACTCCAGGGTTGTTTCGGCAATTTCAACTTTCTCTTCTTAAATGCAACAACTAGTATTTGTGCCATACTTGTCAAGGGGCTGCCTTCAAACAATACTTTGACATAAATGAAGAAGAAGGTGACGGACAAGAACATCAGAAACGCGGAAATGCCTAATCTGGTAACCCAATTCACATTGGCTTGTATGTAGACGATGAGTGTCAAAGATATCATCGTGGCGAACGTGTAGGTGAAGTAGTACCACTTGAAGAAGCTGTTGATTCCGCTTCTCCCTGAATCTGTATTAGGATTGAATTGATCTGCTCCGAAAGCTAAGTTACATGGTCTTCAAATTAGAATATTGAGGTATTCGAGAATAATTGAAATGATAAACTACACTGTAGTGAATACATTGTTAAACTTAAGATGCACATAATATTGAAATTGGATATTCGATGCAAAGATTCAAAATCTATAAGTAAATATTGTTTACTATTAAGAGTGTAGTTGTTTCGTGAAAATCCTCCATACAACTTGAGAATTGAAATAAATTATAGCTTTCAATAAACTAGAAAGAAGCATGATGGCTTCAAAGATTTTGGAAGCGTTTTCGAATTGGTGACACCTATGCCTGTTATACTATTTGATCAAGATAGCAATGGAATGGCATAGAATATTATGTGCAATGGTAAGTCTCGATATATACGTTGTAGAAATAATATCATTTGGCAATTACTCTCAAATGGAACAATTCTGATTGTTTATCAAAAAATAATCTATTAAATCCGTTTACAAATGAGTTATTTAGAAAGAGAATAGACTGCGCATCAAGAGAAATGGGTGTAAAGCCTAAAATAATGGGTCATCTTAATGGAAACCTAACCTGGCGACTAGAGATTCCATGGATTAGGCTCAATATGAAAACTAGTTATGATTAACTCGATGAAAGCACTTCAGAGTTATAACTCCTCCTTATTTCTATTATGCAAATAAGTGTTGCTTACCAAAGATGGCTTAGGATAAGCTATGATTTTAATGATGACTAAACCTTGTAAATATTACAATGACTAAACCTTGTAAATATTACAAGTGAAGTATTTTAGGGTACTCTTTATACAAGATCACTTATTTAAGTGCAAATTTGGCCAGTTCTATAACTTAGGCGAGTTCTCTAGTGCATTTGCTAGAGAACCAAAAAGGTTCAAAGCTGAACTAATAAACACAATAGAGAATCAAAGTTTGATATGAATGATAATATCCAAACTTACAATAATGGCCAACAATGCAAAACATTGCATTCTTTGATTAGCCAGTGATTCCAATAGATTCTTACTAAGGAAGGTCCAAAGCAGTAGTTATTGATTTTGATGCATTATATTTAAATTGTACTCTCCTATATCTTTCTTATTTTGAATCGACTTCTTCCATTCATGTGGGGAATTGTTGGAATTTATGAGTTATTTATGATTTAATCATTTGTGAATGAGAAAAGTTCCAATAGATGCGTTGAATGGGTGCGACACTTCAAGTGTAAAAAGTACATAACAAAGAGTTACGACCTTTTGATAAGGTGTAATCTACAACATTAAATATGAAATGGGACGATCTAATGATTAAATTAATTTTGTCAAAAGATGCAACCATTAGAAAGAAACATGTGAAAATCTATAAATAAGACCTTCCTAATTTCATTTTGTTTACTCTGAATCAATTCCATATAGTTGAGTTCTAATTCTTTCACTTTCTAAATTATGTCAAGTAATGTTCAAATTATTTTTGATTTTCGTATTCGATATTTAATATTTGATGTCTTCCATCCTAGAAGAGTACATTTAAGCACTAGAAAAAGCTTTGTATCTTGGGAGGCAAACGTTCGTTTGATCTTGTTAGCAATTATGGAGAGAGCGAAATCTATCTTAAGGAAATTTTCATTCACATACCTCCCTTCATTTCATTATCTTCTAATTTCTACATTTTAGTAAGTCGAAATTTGTGCTCTTCTATTAGATATTTTGCACGTGTAAGTCGTAATTTTATCATCTTTGCATGTACATAATTTTGGTTAACGAAATATAATTCATGTACCAATTTCTCAAACAGCATACTAAATGGATATTCTATTATACGTCTATACATTATGACTTTCTATTTAAATGAAGTGAAATTTATTATAAAGCTATTAAAAGAATATAGATGATAAGTTAATTTGATAATGATCTAATGAGCATTGGTACTCTTCTTATGTTAAGCATCAATGACATGTCATCTTAATTCATTGGCGTGTAAACAAATTAATTCAAATGTTGAGATCCATCATAAATTTATCAATTAATTAATTGATATGTCATGTTATCGAAGCTTAGCATAAATTTATTATTAGTAATTGTTAATGTTTAAATATGCATCACAAGTCTATTGGCAAGTAAATGTTGAAAATTTCACAACTTCCAAAAAAAATTTAAAAAATTAAGAGAATTTAATATATTTTAACAGAAAAAATCTCATAAACATTGACAAAAAATAAATGCAACGCACGAATTACGTAGTAGTTGTAGATTAGGAATTTGATTCAAGAAAAAAATCGATTTAGTTCTCTCATTTTTATTTTTATTTTGGCATGCCTAACTAAGTTTGCATTTCCTAGATTTTTCATGTCAAATTGTGAACTCAAGGCCATTTTTATCCCTTTAATCAATTTTGTACAACTTCTTACCAAAAGCATATAATCAACATACGTCTATAAGTAAACAAATTTATCATCCATGGATTGCTGTCTGAAATTTAAGTAATGAGCAAACATATTCCTTTTGAGCCTATTGTTAAAAGAAAAGAACTAAATTTTTATACTACTGTCATGGTGCAGTTTTAATTCAAATAAAGACCTTAATAAGCTCACACAACCAGATTTTGTCTTAGTTACAATAATCTTATGATTGATTCATAAAAATTCTCTCATCAAACACACCATTTGAGAAATCAGTCTTAAAATCGAGGTACTTAATTCCCTAATTAAATTGTACTACTAAAGCAAGCATTACTCTTATAGTAATATACTTAGCTACATATATTATCAATACCCGTGTTCTGCATGTAGCATTTTGCTACCAAGTTGCCTTTCATTTTAAAGATTCGGCCTTAGTTGTTCCCTCCTCTACCTTAAACACCAATTTCGAATCTATATTGTAATGATTCTAGGCTTTGGCACTAATTCTCAGGTCTTATTTTTATGTAAGAATCAATTTGTTCTTTCATTGCTTTTAACCGCAATTTTCACTGTTCACCTTTACATATGAATATTAAATAAAGCTTTGTAATTACCTAATTTGTCTCTGACTTCTACAGATCTACCACTTGCTAATTGACGTTCCACTAAAGGATTTGTTTGTGCTTGTTGATCATCTTCCAATCCTTCATCATTTCCAATCTTTGTTTCTACCTCAAAAGGTTGTTGAGTAGGTGTCTCCACCTCAATTGATGTGGTGGGATCGTGATATTTTTGACTCATCAAAGGTGACATACCTACTTATGAGTATCTTGGTATAATGCATAATAGTTTTCTGACTCCGAAGTAAAAAATTTGACTATTAGATACCCTTAAAATGTATACGTTTGGTACATAATAATCAATAGTATTGTATACCAATACATTTGATAAGATTTTTAACTTCTTTAATCATGTCCAGTATGGAAGATTCACGGCTGTCTGTAATTCTTGCTGTTTGATGAGAGTCAAAATTTCAGATTCTGAAACAAAAGTATGTAGTTTGAACTCGTAATTCTTCCATGGCGACATCTTTAGTGTTGTTTTCTGTTGTTTTCTACTTGTAATAACTTGAGCAAATAAAAAGTAGCCCAAATTCACTTCTTCTAAACCAGAAACAGAGTAACAAAAGTAATCCAATCTCCCTTTGTTAAGATCATCAGAAAACCAATTATCTGTTTCTCCCACCCTTGTTCTCTTGTGAACCACTCATATCAAGAAACTGCTCAAATAACTCGACACTGCAAATGCATAAAACACAAAAGATCCTGCAAAACTGCGCATGTTTTCCGGATGCATTAAACAAGAACGCTAGTTGCCATGTTGTTGGATCAACACATTCATTACTCTTTTCCGCTTCACATTTACGAGGATGTAGAACTGAAACTGCTGCAGTCAGTGTTAGCACAAGCATCCCGTGTATAATTAATACAAAAAATACTTGAGTTTGAACAATTTTATATTGATTCAAATTACAGAATGAAGGATTATGAACAGAAATCATACCACGAAGGAAGAAACTGAAGAAATTCCAAGGGTCCTATTTTGGCCTAGATAAGTATCGAAGAGAAAGGCACCAAACAATGTTCCAAAATTGCAAGTCCCATTGAAGATATTTGTAAAATCTTATTTGTAATTGGCAATTTCCTAAGACAAAAATCATAATTTATTATATTTGTTTTAGGAATGAATTATATTGTAATCAAAGTCAAAATAGGTTTAGAAAAGTCCAAGTTATAGCAAATTCAGCGTGGAGGTTGATAGAATCTAAGGAAAAAAAAAAAGATCAAGATTCGGACTTGAAGAAGTTGAAATCCAGAAGGAAGCATTTTCAATAGCCTGTTGCCTAGTCGGCACTCGGGCGGCAGATGTAAAATCCCTATTGCTAGACTAGCATTGAGCGACAGGTGCACCGCTCACCTAGCGCTCGAGCAATAGGTTGACGTCCAGAATTTTATTTTGCTTCAAACACATAATTTTTCAATCCATTTTCATCCCAAACAATTTTCCCTATAAATACTTAATCCCATGAGTATCTCATAGTGTGTTGAATCAGATTTATTCCATAGAGATCAATTTGTGAGCAGTGACGGACCCAGGATTTTGAGTCAGCACGGGCGACCTTAGATCGTCAACCGTTGTCAGCAATAAAATATTAAGAGCCACATTTGATATCCATTTTTATTTGCAAAAAGTGTATTTTGGAATAGTGATTTGAT
>CAIGRN010012383.1:0-19120 GCA_903798345.1 Fraxinus anomala
CCTTGTCTGCAACATAGCCCTTGTTTGGTTTAGATAAAAATTAGATTCTTAATAGAATTTGATAAAAGTTGATGAAATGTGTGGTTGAAAAGTTGTGGATCCCATGAAATGAGCAACTAAAATTAATTATTAATTTCGACTTAAATTTTAATCAACATTTTTACTTGAACCAAACATGGGCATAGTGTCTTTGGTCATTTATATGCTACATAGACATAGACGGGTGTTTAAAGCATTGGTGCTAGTGCTACGTAGCATTATTCATTCAAGAAAAGCTTGGACTCAAAATTCAAGTTGATTCTTTGAAATGCTTTGGGTTGCATTAAAACACAAATGTAAGTATGCAGTATTTGGTAGAACTTAAATGAGATTCTAGCTTAGTTTTTTCCTTAATATTGTTCTTCAATCTTCCCTACTAACATGCCATCAATGTTGGGAAGGAAAAGCATAAATAGAAAGAAAGATAAAACATTTATATCACGATAGGCATTTAGCTTCTTATCGAGGTGGTGATGATGACTCTTATGTTTCTCCAAGTTGTTCGAGTGTAATTTTCAGCTATTTCTCCTACTAGATCTGTAGCTTTCACATTTTCTATATTTGCAGTACCAATTCGCAGGGGCAAGATATTTTACAATTTAGTGTGACAATTTTTATATAAAGATTTTTCCTTATATACTTATCCAGTATTAAGAAAAAGATGCAAATTATTTGGCTTGTCACTAATTCTTTTGGAGCAATTCGTCTTGTCATTTTAGGCCAAATTTTTTGGCCTTCTCTTCTTCCCAACTCAATATGCCCAAGATGAATTTCTTTCACTGAAGGAGAGTATGAGTATGTTCGACAGGGACAGGGCTTCTATAAGACAACTTTCTATAAAACATCTTCTATTCAAATAAAATATTTTTAGAAAATTATTCAAATATTTAAAAGCAACGTTTGACTTTTCAAAAGTCCAATCAATTGAGTACTAAATTACCGGCAGGACACATTGACCTGGAAGCCTCTGTACCCAAGTTGAGTTTTTATTCTTGTATGTAAAAGCAACTCTAGTTTTTGCATACAAATAGTCTTAGCATTTTGACAAAATGTCTGCTCAAGACATTCCAAAAAATTTCACCTATTGAAAGTAATAAATTTCCAAAAAAAAAATAATAATAATAAATAAATAATAGTAAGGCAAGATATGGAAATTAAGGTCATGAAGAAAACAGTGGTCTACATCTAGGGCAAAGTTGAAATGAATAATCTAACAATCTTGCTACACAACCAGGGGCATTCGACACGATTTAAAAAAAAGATGACAAGCGTCAAATATTCATTGGAAGGTTTAATAATAATAAAAAAAAAAAAAAAAGAGCCACGTTTGTGCATAAAGAACCAAAAAATAGTGAGGGTGGATGACGCACCCTCAAGGTTGAGAAGTTGATATTCCCCGCAGACTTCCTTGTTATGGACTTCGAAGATGATCATAATATGCCAATTATCTTAGATTGACACTTTTTAGCAACAAGTCAAACTTTGATTGACATAGAGAAGAATGAGCTGATTGTGAGAGTGGATGACGCACATGAGATCTTTAAATTATATAATCCATCCAAGCAACCATTAGTATGGAAGAAGCCAAACCTATTGCTGAAGAAGTTCAACAAGGATCAACTGAGACAAAACATAAACATCTAGGGAGCTTTGTTCAATAAGAGAATAGAGAGCTCAAGGTTTGGAATAAGAAAGAGAATGTAAAATTGAAAATTGTAAGGAGTGTAAGGCTACAAGAATCCAGCACGAACCACCATGATCAGTCCATCCATACAGTCTAACTAAAGACTATAAATTAAGCGATTGTTGGGAAGCAACTCAAATTTTTAATCACTTTAGTTATTTTGCTTTCCGTATTACATTGCATGTAGTGTTATTCTTGATTTATAGGTTACATTAGTTATAGGCACGTTTAAATTCAATTTGAGGATCATCTTCATCATTGTCACTTAACCTAGTTAAAGGAAAACATTAATTGAGTCAAAATTGGTTTTCTTTTTATTCTTTCGATTGTTTTCTTCCCCTCTTGATAGGTACCATAAATATTGACATTGGAAGGAGCCTATCAAAGTACAAGTTGCGTTAAATTGACAAATATATCCTCACACATTCAACGGAAAAATTCGGAGAGTACCTTATTTCTTTTCTTTCACATCCCTTATATTCTTACTTATACTTTATATTCTTACTTATACTTTATGACATTGAAGACAATGTCGGTTTTAAATTTGGGGTGGAAAAAATTTTGAATTTTTACTTTTCGTATGTTTTTAAGTGTGTGTGTGTTTGTGTTTGTTTTTTGTTATTATTTTAATATATAATCGAAAATTTTGAAAAAAAATTCAAAAAATATATACATAAATATAAATATTTTCTTTTTTTAAGCTGTGTGTTTGTCTATGTTAGATAACTTATCTTGCAATGATGATTAAATTTTAAATTTGGTGTTGATTTCTGAACGGTGGATAGGCTGCATGGTAAATTGATTGATGCTTAACCCTACAAAACTTGATATTATACGTGCACTAAAATTGAGTTTTACATCATGATTGTAACGCTTCAAAATTTTACAAATATTAGAGTGTTACCAAAAATTCAATTTCTTTGCGGAGCGATAAAATAATATTCTTTAAATAAAAATAACTGGAATATCCATAATAAAAACATAATCACAAATTAAATAATTATTTTTGAACAAATTAAACTGACTAATAATTTAAAGAAAAAAATAAACTTAATGTTTTATCTCTTCGATTCTTTTTGGCAGTCGCATCACCATCTCACCATTGTTCCAATCGACCCGAACTAACCTGTAAAATTTTGTCAAAATGAATATTTAAAAATACCCAATAAGATACTTGCAGTTTCCAAACACAAATATGTAACAATATAATAAATATTTCATACCACTCTTCTCTTATGGAGTACATCGGTGAAAAAGTGGCACACATCCATCTTAGGTCATCTTAAATTCTCGTAAGATTTCTTATTTCTTAATAAAGAACCCGAATGTCCACTGATAATTCATGCATAAATTACTAAATATAAAAGTATAAGGAAATAAATCACTTGTACAAAAGTATCTTATTATCTCGATTGATCAAAAGCTTTTGAAAAAAAAAATACTAGCAATTTACAGCTATTTTATATGAAAGCTGCCGTGTAAAATTCTTTGGTGATGAATTGTGGGACAATTGCACATTATTTATAATTGAAATTCTCAATTGAATTTATATGGAACTAGAATTTAAAACGATATATATTAGGAATTTGGATAAGAATTGATTTAAAAAAAAAATTATGATTACTTTTAAACTTGATCAAATTAAGATTGCAATCAAACTCTATCTAAGTTACAAAATATTATCATAATCAAGATCAATATTTATCACTCTATCGATACATATTTGGCTCAAATAAGATAGAAATTTAAAATATATTTCATTTTAATCCTCTCTTTTTTTTCTTCAAAATATTAAAAATATAGTATATAAAACAAATAAAATTTATTCTAAAATTTTTGGGGCGTTATAATCTCCCCTCCTTAAAAAATATTATCCTCGAAATTACATCAACTACTTGAAAAATTCTAAATACTTGACCATTGACATAATACAATATATCATAACATAAATCAAGAAAATTCGTAATCATGATAAAAGAATTGACATTTCATTTCATACATTGTGATCGATTGGAGAGGGTCGAATAACGAACTCCACATGCCAATAATTCTTTATAACATTGTAGATTTAAAACTGTAAAAAATTTACTTTATCTTTTTTTTCAAAAATTTTCTAAAAAATTATTTTCTCGAAATGAAAGTTTCTCGAAAATAGAATATTCTTAAATTTGAAAGTTTTGAAATATCGTTTTTCGTCTTGTTAATTTGAATAACGCGCAATTAAAAGACTTTCAGATGAGGAGGGGGTCACAAACAAACCGCTTAAATCCCATGCTATTTTTAGACAGTTTAAGTTTTTTTGATAAAGCCTATTAATCTTGCGAATACTCAAATCAAGAAAACACAAACAATAAATAAAATTTAAGACTTCTTAAAGTATAAATTTTCTAGTTGGTAAATTTTAAAATACCACCCCGAAGGTTAAAACTAAACATACAAACATGTACAATCATAATTTGGAGTCATGTTTATAAATATTATTTAATTACTTAAAACCGTTATTAATATCATTTATGTAACAAAAGAAAAGAAAAAGAAAAAGAAAAATCTGTATTTTTTTTTAAAACAGCGCACACTGTTTCACGTGAACAGTTACTACAAAGTCTACAGGAAAGTAAAATATTTGCTCTGATACCAAGTTATAACGCCCCAAAGTTTCACAAACACTAGAGTGTACCAAAAATTTAATTTCTTTGCGAACGATAAAATAATATTTTTTAAATAAAAATAATTGAAATATCCATAATGAAAACATAATCACAAATTAAATAGCCATTTTTGAACAAATTAAACTAATTAATAATTTAAAGGAAAAAAATAAACTTAAATGTTTTATTTCTTCGATTCCTCTTGGCAGTCACATCACCATCCCGCCATTGTTTCAATCGACCCGAACTAACCTTTAAAATTTTGTAAGAGTATTTAAAAATATCCAATAAGATACGTGCAGTTTCCATACACAAATATGTAATAATAAGATAAACACTTCATACCACTCTTCTCTTATGGAGTACATCGGTGACTAAGCGACACACTCATATTGGTCATCTTAAATTCTCGAATGATCTCTTATCTCTTAATAAAAAACCTGTAGATCTACTAAAAATTCAGCATAAATTACTGAATATAAAAGTATAAGGAAACAAACCACTTGCACAAGAATATCGTTCCTTTGATTGATCAAACGAGCTTTTTGAAAAAAAAAAAAATACTAGTAATTTACGGCTGCTTTATATGAAAACTATCGTGTAAAATTCTTTGGTGATGAATTGTGGGATAATTACACTATTTATAGTTGAAATTCTCAATTGAATTTGTATACGACTAGAATTTAAAACGATGTATATAAAGAATTTGAATAAGAATTGATTTCAAAATGTAAAATTATGATTACTTTTAAATTTTATCAAATTAAGATTGCAATCAAACTCTATCCAAATCACAAAAAGATTATCATTATCAAAATCAATATTTATNTTTAAAAAATAGAATTATAATTACTTTTAAACTTTATCAAATTAATCAAACTCTATCTAAATCACAAAAGATTATCATTATCAAAATCAACATTTATCACTCTATCGATACATAATTATTTGGTTCAAATAAGATAGGAATTTAAAATCTATTTTATTTTAGTTTTCATTTTTTTTTAAATATTAAAAATATAGTATATAAAATAAATAAAATTTTATTCTAAAATTGAATAAAATTTTCAGGACGTTACAATGATGTAATAAGTTGATTCATATACTAGATATGTTGATATATTGAACATAGATGTTATACCCAAAACTATCGTATATTAATGATCATTAGACCAAATTTAGCATAGTTTGGAGATGATTTCACAATTGTAGGAAGATACAGATGTAAACTGAGATTCCTTGTGTGAAAACTTATGTCTGGATTATCTTAAATTAATAAGATAAAATTGGGCAAAAATCTTGATTTGATTAGATAGGTGTTTAATAGATATTGCACTAATCATGGTATAAAAATATATAAAAGACATCTCTTCGTAACCTTTATGATTGGAGTTAAGCCTGCTAGGGTATTTACAACTTGATGCCCTAAAATTATCTGATTTGGGAGCTATTGGCTAAAAGCTCGTTACATAGGTCATATAGAAAGCTTAAGGGAGATAATTTGCTAAAAAAAATAAAAATAAAAAATTGAAAAATAGCCCTGGTTAAGCCTCAAACACTTATTTGAGAAGACTTGACTTTTGTTGAGGGATTATAAACCTAATTTAATCCTAAATGTCGAAGCAATCAAAGAATTAGAAAATCCTTGTTCATTGATGTGTTAATTTACAATTAGTAAAATCCACCTGAATTAAAGAGGTTGATGATAGTAATGAAAAATTCAACCTTAGATTGCACACCAAGAAAATAAAAATAAGTTTGGTCGTGTAAATCATACGAGAGTTGAAAGGATATGTTTGACCACAATCAAGGAAAAATAAAGGAGTTTGATATTCCAAGAGTGTTTTGTATGCCCCCGAGACTTCTCGAACGGCAGAAAGTTTTCCAACAGGGAATTTGGAACATAAAACATTCAGAAGTTACGGGTGGCTCATCTTCCTATTTAGCTGTCAAATGCTTCCTGCCATGATGGAAAGTCATCTTTCTTGAAAGAATACAAGACATAATAGTAGTAGATGCTTATCCATTAGTTTGTGTTGACAATCCCTTTACAGCACTGGAGTCCTGTGAAGAGCACAAAATATAGGCTAATATACACACAAAAGAGTGGAAAGCTTCAGGACCGTGTGTGGGGTTTATCGTCATAGGATTTTGGGTGTTTTTTGAGAAAAATTGAATGACTATGGATCATGTTCGGTCAACACCTCTCATATCTGCCAGGAAACAAAGGGAACAGAGATATAAGTAATAGATATTGAGGCTTCTCTTTAGCCTAGGATCAAAATCTTCTGGTGTATTGCAGAATTCTGAGCAAGAGGAAGAATACCCTTGGATACACGAAGAACGGTTAATGGACTGAATTCTGGATATTAAACGACCAAAGTTTAATTTTCAAGAACAAAGAGAAGTGAACAAAGAGCAGAAGTTTAATGGTGAGAGTAAAAAAAGATCATGAGGACAAGAAAAACACACTGTATAAAGTTGGGAGGATGACCCTCCATAAGGACTACCAGAATTCGCGAAAGGAGGATTTCAACAGATTTGATACCATCAATGAGGTTTTCGCGGAAAGCAAGGGTGACACAGAAAGAGCACTCAGATTGTAACCAAAAACACTTGGCGGAAGCAGCAAGCATTCTAACTGATAACATGACAATCGGTTTCATAACAGCTCTTTTATGGAAAGTTCTACGTACGAAGACTGAATACAGAAATGACTTGAACTAAAATAAACAGTGCCACCGGTTTCATCTAATTTAATAATCTGTTATTCAACGACCAAACTAAGCACACAGCATCTCTCCAATACGGCGATACTACAAAGAAATAGCTAAATTGAAGAAGTGTTTCGCACGATCCAGTTAACTCATTCAGGAGCAGACTTGAGAAATTTTATTCAGTTGAGGCATGATTCTTCCAGGAATAAAAACTTTAAAATGAAATAATAACAGAGAAATTTCAAAAATATTATAATTCTAATGAGGCCCAGTAATTTTATGAAATCTTTGCTAGAGCCTATATCAATAAATGAACAAAATATTCCACGGTTGCTCTGGCAATTTCAACTTGGGAGTGCCTAATCTGATAGCCAAATTCATGTTGGACTGCACCTAACCAAGGAACCCAAAGTGAAAAACTATTTTTATTTACATAATTGACAAATTATGCAAAGAAGCACTAAAGTGGGGGAAGCCTTACAGAGAGAACCAGGTGTTAGCCGCTAGGATTAAATTCAGTAAAGGAAAAAGGCCAAAATATTATACCCCTTAAATCCATTGAAAGCCAAACAACCAATTCATAAAACATTAATCCACGGCCCCACAGTGGAAAACTTTGAAGCAAATCAGGCGAGAAAAAATCTTTATGGCGGAGGAGGGCAGCAGCAACAACCACAGCCAATCGAAGTCTGGGGAATTTTCAAAGATAACAGAGAAAATCTTGCCATCAATCAGTATTACGTTCACATTAAAAGTACAAGATGAATCGTATTCATTCCTTAGAATTACACTTCACATGACATCTCACTATTTTTTTTCATCTTAATGACCTTCCCTCAAACTCCAATGGGGCAACTGCACCCACCAGACCCTTTCGCTGAACTTGCAACAATGCTACTGCATGACGAACCATCCACCTTAATATTTCACATCATGTTTAACAAAATAAGGTACTCACGACCGCGATCCATCTCAGTTTTCAGTCAAAAAAAGCCCAGATATATTCTGAAAGCCCCAAGATCAACAAGAACATGGCTTTGACAAAATCAAGATAGTGATTGCCAGAAGTATTTTGCTTTCCAAGGTGCACACATTCTGCAGTTCCTTCTACATGAATGTCAGGAATATGGTTTATTGAACAACTGTTCTGAAAAGGACTATACAGAAATCCAAAAACCTCCAACAACTGACAAGCACCAGCATGGTTGCGCAACACAGAGAAACCAAGATAACATGTATATTCTAATTTGTTATTCATCCAAACTGATTGGGGTTAAACATGTATATTCTAATTTGTTATTCATCCAAACTTCACCTACGCCCCTGTTTGACAACCATTATTACATAACTCTTTAATTCTCATATTTATTTTCAACCACACATTTACACAATAAAATATTTTGCGCATAAACCCAATTTTTTTTTAACTTTTTAATTACACATTCTCCAGTTCAAAACATCATTTCTTAAAAATAATAGCCTTCAAACAGGGGCTAAATAACAAGCTCTTGCATTTTTTTCTAATTTTTTCAGATAAATTGCACATGATGTCCCCACCCTATATTCGCATTTGCACGCGCCGAGGTGGTGGTGGTGGTGGTGGCGGTGGCAGGCTGCTGCAGTGGATTGGGAAAGAAGGTGTTTGTTTCTTTTTTTTTTCCCCTCTTATCTTCTTCCTTCTATCTATATTTATAATTTCGTTTATTTGAAGTTTTTAGGGTAAATATGTTTTTCTATGCCAACTAAACAACCATTTCGGATGGTGACAAGGTCGAGGTGCTCAATGCAGCAATTTATCTTATTTATTTTGTCAATTTTATCTCTTGGTGCACTCCTTGGCCAAACTTCACTCGTAAATACTTATGTCGTCACTTTTTGCCAAAGTGCTGGAGTAATTTGTTTTCTTGGGATAACCTAGTGTACTTAGTGATATTCTAAAAATAGGTGCAAGCCATCTTGACGCAGACAGAATTGACCAAGAACAAATGCAATCATGAAATGTTGATTTGTGCACGAATGCAGTTTGGATCAGAATTGGAGAAAAATCTCACAATTATATTATTATGATTTAATCGATCAATCAAAAAGTCCCCCAAAATACTATTGTGGCTCTAAGACCTAAGGCAAACCTAATTAAAATTGCATTAATAGTCCATGAACTCCTAATGAAATATAACTTCAACCCAAGATAATTAAAAATATCAATTAGACTCTAATTAATTAAAGAACACAATTAAATAGACATACTAAACATCTAATCAAGCCTTGCATGCATCTTTATTGATCAAATTACATCACATCTCAACAAGTTTTGAATTGAAATTGTACGGCTGTTCCATACTATCCTCCATTGCAGTATCAACAACCATTTAAGCATTTTCATTCCGTACACATTTTGTTTAACATTGATTTTTCTATTAGCACAACCCTTTTTGATTGTGATGACTTATTTTCCAATTTTTTTACTTCTTTAGCTTCTGCTATCAGTGACAGGTTTAGATATTCGAAAATGAAGAACTTGGTATAATGCTTCAAACAAATTGACAACGCTTACCTTAAAAGAAGAAGTTATTCCTTGTAGCATAATCAGTACAATCAATTGTACAAGTGCTGCCACATGAAGAGGAGTTCCTGTCTGATTGAAATAAACATTAAGTTGTTAGACTAAAAGTTTGTACTTTTTAGCATTAGGTAGGAACATTTGTGAAGTGATGGACAAGACATAAATTCTAACCTCTCGTTCAAAAATATCTATTGAAGTAATAGTGCAATATTCGGCATCATAAAAACTGTACTTGTGGACTTACCTTTGACATGCATTAATGGCACAAAAGCTTTGTATTGATGTAATAGTCTGCACTGTTTAAAATATAATTATTGAAGAAAACACCTTCAGAACAAGTGAAACCCAAGATATTCTGAAGGCTGTTACCACTGTAATTTAGCAAAACAAATTTCTAAATATTCACGTAATTAAATCTATATCAAACTGTTGACAACAATGATTTTCACATATCTTTAGTGAGAATCTGGGACAGAATCTATTAGTTTTCTTTGAACAGAAGCAGAAATAAATTTGCCCGAGACAGAGGGAATGTGTCCAAAATATTGGGCCATCAAAGACTACCAAGATAAGCTGTTTTCAAATAACTGCAGCTAAGAATGCACACCGCCACCAAGAGTATGTAGGGTAACTCCAATAGAAAATAAAATATAGCCACATGATCTCTCCCCCACTGGAGCAAGATGATCACAATATTCCTTGATTTAGAGGAAATTTCTCTTGGACATTTTATGTAACACCAGGTGATGCATAGTAAACGAAACAAACATTATAATACAGAAATGGGATAAAAAGAATAAATGATATCCTACTAACTATATGAGGAAATTAAATGAAGAGCACATGATTCTGGAAATTTAGAAAGTAGCTAGTTCTTACACAAGCCTTGAAATTTCTCTTATACAAACGCCTGCATTTGTAGCAGTGGCATAAAATTCAGTGGACAGTGGGTTCGAATTGATAACCAGCATACCATTTTGCAAACCCTATTTATATTGGAGTCAAGTTTGTAGCTCACCGAGTTATAAGTAGCATTTAACTAAAGCATCATTGCGGTCCTGGACATCAATTGTATACTTTGCAGGAAGTCAACCTGGGGATTAAATAGGATATATGGTCAGCAGTAGGTTGCATTGCCAATATAACAGTTCATCCACTCGACCAAAATCTGCACATGCATCTCTTACCTTACACTGTTAATACCTTCGTATACCACGAAGGAACATGAGATGTTAATGGGAACAATCAGAGCTTTCTGCATCCTACAAAACTTGAAAGGGTTAGCGCAACAGCAACTTCCTGAGATGAGTGAACCTTTTGAAGTTTACTCAATCGAATCTAAATAGAAGCTTTTATCATACACAAGTGAAACATCTCACAACACCTACCACAGATTGCAAAATGAACAAAACAGTAACTTTATTGAACACATAAATTTATGTACAAGGACATTGCTCTCCGACATGTAATTGCTACAACAAAAATACAGGGTTTCCTAAGACCTTATCACTAAGATACTAACTTACACGTCATACAAAAAGATCTTTACAGTCAAGGTGTCAACTTGAACAGGAACAACATCCAAGCATCTCGGAGGTTCACTCAAAACTCAACTTGTCTAGGAAGTAACCAAAAGAATATATGGCCTACTCTCAGTCAGGAGTCACGTGACATCCTATTAACTGCTCTTCCATGACAAAAACAGTTTTTCTTCTGTGATTGTATAATAAACGGGAATATACAATGATTGCAAGGTCAAACCATCATATTCAAGTCTGATAGATCATCCATTGGAATTTCAAGCCCACCCACATAGTCATTATCTTGCAATCCAACATCCTCAATGTTGTTCAACCAAGACCCTAGGTCCTCTTCTTGACCAGCAAGATCATCAGGTTCAGCTAGATCGCCCATTCCAGGAAGTTGCAAGCTAGACAAATCTATTGGTTCCTCCAAGAGATCCGTGTCATCGTCATTTTTATCCTTGACAATGCCACTTCCACTCATCTCATTTGACTTAGATGCAGAACAGAATGTTGTTTTAGGTTGCTCAGACATCTTTCCAAGTGGGCCATTGACAGAAGCAGTGAGTTGACCTGTTTTCTGTCTAGGTTTTGCTTTAGGCTTTCTCTCTCCCTTGACATTGGCCAGTGCCGGTCGACCAATTTTAGTGCTTCCACTTCTGGATAGCACCTCTCTGCTATTTCCCTTTCCTTCTCTCTCACTCCGTTTTCCTTTTGCACTGCTTAATAGTGAACTTCCAATGCCTGATGGGATAGCAGTGGATGAGCTAAGTGTACCGCCAACAATATCATCAGGTAGTAACTCGCATTTCTTCACCCTATTCGACCAGAGGTCTAATTTGCCAGTAGTTTGTTCAAAACCTAGATTTGCTGATATGGGAACTCCAGAAGAATACATTTCTTGATTGTTTGAAGATGGGCTGTGCTGTGCTTCCAAAGGAGCTGCAAAACAAATAAATGACACCAAAACTAAGATAATGGACAAAAACAAAAAAGTACCATCATACCATATGAAAAAATAGCTAGAGACTTATCAAACTTGTCTTTTATACCATTAATGCCATTTGCATAAAATATTGTTCCTAAATTAACCTACCTACTGGGATTCTTTTAACTTCAAACATTTCACATTACTGCTAGAAACATGTCTTAAAGACTAATCAGGGATGATGATTTTATCACGATATTTTATTTTGCAAACAATTCTTTTGCAAGAAAAACATTTGATCTGCAGAGTAAAGTTAAATGTTACCATGCTAATATTTATTTAATTAAACCATAAATGCATGTTCTAAAGGGTTGAGAATGTGAGAACCCTGCTTCATACATAAACTTCATCTACAGGGCTTGCGGATATTGATCTGACGGTCCCCATCAGATGTAGCCACTGATACATCTTAGTATCTATTCTTAGTAATACAAGCTCATGCATAAAGGCAGGAAACATGCATTCAAATTAGTGACTTATTTAAAGATATTAAAAAGTTGATAAGCATTCTGGTATCTATCAATGGGACCAACCTGACGTTCTAACTTCAATAGAACATCCAGATGTACTAAGCTGCCGCTTCCCGGATTCATTATCAGCACTTGAATTCACCGCTTGTATGTTGCAAATGTGAGCAACTCCAGAAAGGAAAATCTCTTTATAAGAGGGCTCAGCAAAGCAGCTCTTTCCAGTTGCATCAAATTCCCGACATCGTTCCAATGTCCGCTTAACAAAAGCCAATGCAGCTTGTTTTGCCATTTTACCACTGGCACTTTTCATCCCATGAGCATTAGGACCCCAACAACTCTGGGAAAAAAATCAATTTAACAATTTCATACCCAATTACAAGGAAGCTAGGATGCCAATGGAGCTGGTATGTATTGTGCAGCAGACCAATGAATAGAAACAGTAGAGATGTAAAAATCCGTAAACAACAAAGTTTGAACTAGGGCTGGACATGGTCCGATTCAGTTGTAAAAATCTGTAAACAACAAAGTTTGAACTAGGGATGGGCATGGTCCGGTCGGCTCAGTTCTCCCAGAATTTTTGAGTATTTAGTAAGTGGAATCATAGTCTAAATTTAATTATGGGACTGAACCGGTTCGATCCCATACCATAATTAATTTTTTTTAACATTTACAACAATACTACATTAATACAACTAATAAAATGTTCAATCTTATCTTTTACAACAGTACATTAACTTTTACAAAATAACATAGTCCAATTTAAAATTATACAAATAACAAATTGTCTAATAAGATCTATTCACCAATATATACAAATTACCTTGATCAATGTGGGAAAATTCAATGAATAGGCAGAAAAAGGGTAAGATGAAGACAAGCACGGCCATTGAGCTTCGATTATTTGAAAGGTAGAATGATTGAAAAAGACTTAGATTACTTAATTTTGATTCTTTGAAATTTGAATTACAAAGTAGGGTTTGAACAGAAAATGGGAAAATGATATTTTGGGCTCAATTAATTTGTTGATAAATGAAATAGGAAAATGATATTTTGGGCTCAATTAATTAGTTGATAACTGAAATAGGAAAATGATATTTTTGGGCTCAATTAATTAATTGACAAAAAAAAATTAAAAAATTAGAGACGTTTAGTTCTTATTCGGTCCGAACCAAACCCGTTGATTCTCGATTCTGATACCCGTTCGGGTATTTAACTTAAGAAAAATCAAACCGAACCGCTTGGTTCGATTTGAAAGTTTTATCCGGTCCTAGTTTGAACATTGTATATGCGTTTTACTTGAACAAAAACTTAAGTACTAAAATAATTTTAAATCCTAAGAAAAATGGGCAATCACTAAACTACACATAGGTTTTCACACAGAAAGTGGCAGATTTGCTTGAGTAGGATATCTTGGAGTGTGTTTTACTTTGAGGCCCAAAGGAATGATCTAAACATGTTACTTCTCTTGTCATTTCTTTGAGTAGTTACTAAGCTCGTGTCATTTTCCAAACACGTTTGACTAAGCTTAAAACCCACATGCAATTGAGGGAGCGTATTGAAGAATAGATTTAAATGATATACGTGTTGGAGATGACAGCTTAGTATTTACTCAAAGAATTGACACAAGCACGTATGTTCTCTGTCCAAATGATCTAACACGCTCCCTCAAGAAATGACAGCTCAATCTTTACTCAAGAAAATAACATGTTAAGCTTAAAAAGAATTAAGATTTACGTCTAACTCTTCGTTTCCAATCATGTTTGGACATGCAATTTTTTTCTTACTTCTAAATCTAAATAAAAAATTAAGTAAATAATTTTGAACGTAACTCCTACCTTGCTATCAAAATTACTTTGATTTCCAACATTAACTAGTATTACTATTTATTTATTTTAAAGTTTACTCATAAGTAACTTTTTAAGCCTTCCCAAATATAACGAAGGTAGTCTTTCGTGAAGGAAGCAATCTGTTCCTTTTGTCATTTTTCTTCTTTTTCATTTTTAATATATTTTTTTTTCTTTTCTTTTCTTCTTATTCTTTTCTTTTTGTTTTTCTTGTTTTGGGGGGTGGTGACATTTGACTCTTTTTACAGTTGTTGTACATAAAGCATTGGCATAGCAAACATTTATAATCTTACCCAAATATACAAGCTGTTAAGAGAAGGAATTTCCTAGGTTGTTAGTAATTTTATTTTCAGGAATGACATCCACAAATATACGGCAGATTGAAAAACTAAACCGGCATTAAATTTTCATTAATTATTGTCATGTGATTTTATGATTGACTTATAAAAAATAAAAATAAAAACTAAATTGGGCAGAATATTAGATGCCAAGGACTTAATGGTGAAGATTGTTGTCATCTTACATAGACACAACGAAAGAGGGCTTGCTTGACCCAATCCTTTTGTTGGTTTATTCCTTTGTGATCTGTGACTACTGCATGTTAGGCCATAGGTCATTGCATATTTGCTTGCTTAGGATCCTTCTTTCCATTACTTTATTTTACTTAATTTACTGTACATGTGACTGCACCCATGCTATATGTGATTTGCTTGTGTATTTGGTCGTCTTTAGTGCCTGCTTGCAGGCTTAGTTTATACTATTTTGTTGGGTTTTCTTGGGCCAATTTAGTTCCTACATTCCTCCTTGTCGATATTTTTATAATGAGAATAGTACTCCAAAGTTAAATTTTCTAATGGCTCATTGCAACGCAAGTAGTTCTTTCAAGTTCAGCTTTTGCAAATCCTTCTTTCTTCATCTTGTACCTCTAGAGTATGTCCCCCTCCCTCTTGTACTAAATTTTTTCAATTGATAAAAAAGGTAGGGGTCAAAAAAAAAATTGTTTCACTAGGATTGTCATATCTTTAAGGTGGAAGATTGTATTGAGATGGATGAAATCCTATTCGAAACAAACTTGATGGATTTACAAGTAATATTCACAAATAAATCTGTAACAATCCATGACAAACAAATTATATTTACTTCACTTTCAAAAGGGAAGTATGCATTAAAATCAATTAAATACAGAAAGAACATAGAACAGAAAAATTACCATATACTTTTCGTAAGCCATTCCTACAAGTTTTTCTAGACCGCACTGTTCGAACAGGCTGTGATAGAATGAAGTGTTTGGGTTATTGACAAGAAGCATAAATGGGCAAATAAAGATCACAATAAAAGCTACATGTCTGAAAATAAAGAACAAATTTCTTACTTTTCTTGAAGCTCTTTAGCCTCAGAAGCTGAAGTTAGCAGTTTGCAAATCAAACTTTTCTTCCTTGAAACCTATTCATCAACTAAAAAATGAGAAAGGCTCCTGACATGAATAACACACTTCACTGCAATCTAGAAGCTTCACTATATACAAAGCAAGAATATCCTAACGCATGCAAAATCAGAGGATCGATTCAAATTCCTGATCTAAACATATTTTCAGATTCAACATTGACGGGAAAAACAAAAAGAGAATAGTGGGATAGACAATTGCTAAGTAAGAAATGTCACACATAAATTACAATCTCATCAAAATCAAGTTTCCTGGGGGTAAACCATTGGTAGATTGGAAAACTAATAATTGCATGCTCCATTGGTATTCTACTCCGTAAATGACAAAAATAAAAAATAAAAAATCACAGCATCACGATTGATGATCTAAGCTGGATATGAAACTTCCAGAACCCTTGCATAATAAGAGAACAGACCATCTTTTTCTTTTTCCTTTTCTGTTCTTTTCTTTTTCTCTTTTTTTTCTTTCTTTGAATTGAGAGCGATACCGTAAAGGAAGAGAAGGGGCTTCAATCTGATCTTACCTCCTCTTGATACTTCTCATCTAATCTACTAAGATCTCCACTGATTTCTTCATCTCCAGTCTGTGCCAAATCAGGCTGATCAAAAGGGCATAGGCAATCACAAGAATGCAGAGATCTCGGTAAGGCTGTGAAAATATAACTTAATTGTACAAGCCTGTTTGCATATTGAAAGAAAAACAAACGTACCACTAAATCTGGGTAAAGCCCAATGCTGTGAATTTCCACAAGAAGTCTTTCATTTATCGACATCTTATTGTACTGATATTCGGAATATTCTACGCCAGGAATCATCTGGTCTGGAAGTAAACCATTTTGCAAATGGTTGTAGATTGGGAGAATTCCAGGGTCTGGAATAGAAGTGCCATTATGATCTGGCATCATGTGGTCCAGTTCATAGAAGAGTTCTCCATCAGCATTTATCCTGTAACCATTAGAAGCGGAATATCTGGAAATATCACGATTTTGTGACCTCGGTGAGCAGAAAGCATCTGTCTCCATATCTTTTTCCATTTCAAAGCGAGATCCATATACATCAAATCGGGGGTCTTCGTTTCTGCTGCAGCAAAGATCTTGATTTCCTTCTTCAGGGATTAAAGCTGCAATCAGTGTCTGATATAGAGAGATCTCCTTTGGTGTACAAGCCCCTGGAGCTAAATGTTCTGGGCTAAGTTCAACACCTTTTGATTCACTTTCTTCTCTCCTAGGGTCATTCATCCCAAATCCATTATGTATTGAAGCAGAACCCTCTGCATCGAGAGGCACTAGGGCTGGTGTGTCCACGGTGGAACCAAGATTAACCTATTAGGCAAAGGAAGAGAATAAATGAATTCTTGATCAACCTGTTAAACCAATTTTTAGCTGCAAGGAAGATGCCATCAACTAATACTCAGCAATGGAGTAGATAAGACGTGTCTGGAAATTACTCTGTTAATTAAACATACAGAGATCTGAAAAAAACAAAAAGAAAGAAAGAAAGAAACAGCAGACCGTAGATTAATGAGCAAGTTCAGAACCAAAAAATACTTCATACGGCAGACATAAAAAATATAATGTTCTCCAAATAATATATGGCATATGGTATGTTAGTCAACTATAGAACCAAACAATATAGCCCTTGTTTGAGCCACATTTTGGGAAGAAAAATGCATATTTGAATAGTGATTTTTGGAGTGTGTAGTTAAAAATAAAGAAAAAGTTTTCGATTTACCTGTAATATTATTTTATTGGAGAATGTGCGGTTGAAAATGAGTTTTGAAAAAATAATTTTTTGATAAAATGGGGCTAAAACAAGGGCAGAATCATTGTCCCCTTTTCTTTGAAAAAGCTCTCATCAGTGAATACCAATGAGTTGAGTAACTTTTTCTTTTCCTTTTCCTTTTAATAAAAAAACATAAATTTAATCAATAAGTCTTTATATTTAAAAGAAAAAGGATATTTCAATTATTGAAAAAAGATAGTAGCTGTGGCTTAGAGTTTATTACTCAAAATGTAAAGGGGGAAACTCTCTTACTCTCTTAAAATTCTTTTATTTTCAGGAATCTATACGAAGAAAAGTAACATGAAGGTTAGCTCCCAATTAAAGGAGGAGAAAGGGGAAGGGAGTAAAAAGTGATCATATTCACCCAAACATGAATATAAGCCATGTTTGTGAAATTTCTTCTCCAATAAAAAAAAAGGGAAAAAAATATATATGCATATTGAAAGAACTATTACAACAAATATTTTCTTTTTACTGTTAGGAAATACAGAAACTCAGGTTAGCCTTTACAATTTGGGTTGTAAATGATAAATTAAGCTGAGCTGGTTACAATCTCAAAGCATATGATATAGCGCAACAATAATATTCACAAAAGATGAACTCCATTCCTCAATGAACTCGTTATATTCTAAATTTCCAACTAAAAAGAAAAAATCCAACAGAATAAGGATGAGAACAGCTGCTTCTCCATTTCACAATAATGTTTTAAAATTTTGAAAGCTAAAGTAGGTTGCCGGAAACTAAAGAAAAATAATCGGGACGAAAATCCCTCATAATTATTTAGGTGTTTCAGGCTAATGCTGCCAAGTGTTAACTGAACATGTGAAACTCAGACGATGTTTAAGACTGTTGATTAATAAGTAATTTCACCTCCTACAATACTTAAATATTTACACCCAAAATCCCACCACCACCCAGCAATCACCTACCCCGGTCGACGCCCGCGACGGCAATGAGGTATCAATCGGCGAACTCACCCCTACCGGCCTCACGCCACACCCCTATGGCCACTCCGGCCAACACCCACACACACAGGCGGCGGCCATAGGTTGAAAACCTAGCACCGTCGCTCGAACCGGAGCAGGAATCCCAGGCAAGCACTTCTGGGTGGAGGCGGGGACTTCAGGCGACGGCAATAACGGTGGAAGGTGGCGGAAAGCAGTTGAGCAATCTGGATTCCAAACCCAGATTCACCACGATCCGGTCACCTTTCCAGTAGACGCGCCTGACCGGCACGCTGTGTAGACGATTTCGACGTCGGGGGGCTGCCCGGTGGTCCACGCGCCGCTCAGGTGGCGGACCTGCCGTCTCGTGAGGGCCACGCGCCGCCGCCGAAAAACCTGAAAAATCAGAAAAATCGACAGAACGTCCCCAGATCGCCCAGCATGCCTGTATTGTCATCAGATGCGCCGTATATGC
>CAIGRN010012389.1:0-11492 GCA_903798345.1 Fraxinus anomala
AACTAAAATTAATTAAAGTAGTAATCAAATTAAAGATAAATAAGCAATAAAAATTCAAATTAAAGCTAACATTATTAAAACTAATTAAATATAATAATCCCCGGTAATGACGATAAAAACTTGATCTTTTGAAAACTCGCAGGTGAACGGGATCTTAAACAAGTAATAAAGAAGTGAATATGTCGAACTCACGAGGACTACGTGTTTGATCGAGTTAAAAATAATTCTAACTTTAATCAAACAGCAAACAATTTTTGTGATTTTTTATACTAATCACTAAATTATCAATTAAACTAATGAAAGTAAGTAGATGTATTTTTTCAAATATGTGAGATACATTGATAACATGTCAAACCCTTATTATTTTGTTTTTAGTATAACAATTAAAGTGACAATTTGAAATCATTTATGTTGATTATGACACACATTTAATAAAGTTTCACCTCATAAGTTAGTTGGTAACTTAGCACTTAATAGCATAACATTTATCATTTCAACAAATATCCTATTCTTTCTCTCAGACAAACCATTTTGTTCGGGTGTTCTAGATGCACTACATTGATGTATTATATCATTTTGTTCACAAAAAAGATTAAATTCAATAGAGAAGCATTTACCTCTCCTATCACTTCTAAAAATTTTAATTTTTCTATTTAATTGATTTTCTACGCCGACTTTGTATATCTTAAACTTGCTAAAGGCTTCATCGTTATGTTTCATCAAGTAGATATAACAAAACCTAGAATGATCATCTATGAATGTTATGAAGTATCTATTACCTCCTCTAGTTGACATTCAATTTAATTCATATATATTGGAATGAATTAAGTCTAACAAGTTAGATGTCCTTTCGACACTGTGAAAATATTTCTTAATCATCTTAGATTTAACACATAATTCACATTTATTATATTCTATGTTTTCACATGAAATCATTCCGATTTTAATTATTATTTTTAAAGTAGAATATTCAATATGTCCTACTATATCATGCCATAAAGAAGTAGTCTCAACAACATACTTTAAATTTGTAGTTTTATTGATATCACTATCAATAGTACAAAGTTTGACCATTTCATCACTAAAATAACATTTTCTAACAAATACATCATTCCAGGAAAGTACAAGTTTGGCCAACTCATATGTGAACTTAATTCCTGATTTTCCCAACAAATCACCACTTACAAGATTTTTATTCATATCCGATACATGCAACACATTTATTAATGTGATCTTTTTGCTGAATGTGAATTGTAAGTCTACGCTTCCTTTGCCAATAACCTTTGATTGAACTTCATTACCCATTTGAATGTGTTCATCATCCACTTCTTGATAGATTTTGAAAAATGATCTATCATAACACAAATGTATGGTGGCACAAGTATGATACCACCATCCTTGAACATTTCTTTTGACCAAATTCACAATGCTCATGGTAGCAATGATGTTGTCAATAGAGTTCATTTTGCCTTTTAGTATTGGTTGTTTGCGATGTTTGCAATCTCAAGCATAATGTCGGGTTTGCCACACACATAACAAGAAACTTTAAATTTCTTCTTGTTCTTATTATCTTTGTTGGGGTTTGTGGATTTTTTCTTCTTGGAATCCTTGTTGTATTTGTTTGGTTGATCTACGGCATGGGCTTTGGAAGTGCCATCATGAAAATGTTCATTCATATCTCGTGCGCTTGACTCTTCCTGAATTCGAAGATGTTTTCGAATCTCTTTCAAAGAATAATCTTTAGAATTGTAAAAGATTTTCTTCATATAAGATCGTAATTTCGCAATGATTGCATCAACTTGGAAGGTTTCGGGGAGATCATCCTCACGGCCTTCATTTTATTGACAATCACTTGCAACTCATGAACTTGTCTTAACAAAGACAAGTAATCCAAAATTTTGAAATCAAAATACTTAGAAATCCGAAACTTTTTGGTACTCTACCCATCGGCCTTGTATTAGTTTTCCAATGATTTTCATCTCTCTTTTACTTAGATGTTACTTGTATAGAGATCATAGAGGCGATTGAAGAGAGCGTTCAGGATGTGTCATCTATATATCAATTCAGCTTCTTCTCTCTTCTTTCTTTCCACCTTTATTTCTTCGTCGATTTTATTCGGGGTTGGTTCTGATAATGATGCCAAGTCCGGATCCAAAATGAAGAAGATCTTCAAGGTTGTGAGAAGAAACTTCAACTTGTCCTTCCATCTTGTAAAGTTTGACTCATCAAATTTGTCAAGCCTCACAAGATCTTGGTTCATCATCTTTATCGTAGTCATGGTTATCTCATTCTCCATGTTTAAAATATTGTTTGAGATTGTTAAAAGTTGATGGAGAACAAAAAACAACAACTATGAACAAAAATTTCACCAAAATGGAAGGTTTGAATACGATTATGAATCACCGTATTCAAACGATATTTGATGCCACTGGGATAAGTGATTGAAAGCTTTTATGGCAAATATTTTGTAGGAATAATCAAAACCTTAATTCAAGATTGAATCAAGCAAAACAAAACTTGGAAAATGAACTTAAAAACAAAAATTCGAAACTTGGTTTGATCTTTTGATTTGGGAGTTGATGAATAAATTTTATGTTTTGGATGTGTTTTTCATCATGAAAACAATTGTTATATATAGCACTACAACCTCCATGCACGAAATGGGGTCAAAATAATGTGACATTATTCTAGAGTATCAGAGAATAGAACCCAAAATTCTCTCAAGAAGAAAAGTGCATATTATTTATGTTCGAGTCCTTGACCACCATATTTGTGACTTATTCTACTTTCGAGTGGTTCAATTCCAATTTTAGCACATATTAACAAAATAAAGTTCAGGATAAGTATATACCCATATGCTTAGCGCAATATTAACTGAATGATCTTTACGCCGTATGCATTTTTATATATTTGAATCCTTTATAAAGATAATTCTGGTCATGTATGAAAATTGATTTAAACCTATTCGGGAGAGATCATTATACAATTTAGAATCATTGATTGTCAACGTCAACATGAATTGGATCAATAATGGAAATTGAAGAAGAAAATGGATTACTTAGTGGAGTCAAATTCCTAATGCCTTCACTCTGAATATTTCTCTGAACTTTTCTCAAGACTTTTTTACTTATGTTGGTAGAATTCATAGCGGAGGTTAATAGAACTATCCAAATCTTCAGAACCTGAGTGTTTCAAATAAAGTCACGTTTAATTAGCTAGGTTCCTGATCCTTGTGGAGCAATAAATTTTTTCATCACTTGTGGAAAATACCATATAGTTGTAGGATTTTAGCAAAACAACTTCTGTACACTATCAATTTCTTTATCCATCTGCTCCAACGATTCACGTCTCCTGCCTCCAGTTGGCTGCTGATATGGCAGAGAGAATCATAAATATAATTCTTTAAATGTATGATTGTTGCAGAGAGCTGTAAGTAAGGTTCACCCTACCACATTAGTGTCCACATTGGGCAAGAGATCAGATCTAATAAAATATATGCTTCATGAGTGTATAAAATGTATAATTGTACAACTGACGAAAGACATCATGATGACCAAATGGCAAGCATCCTTCCAATTTTCATTCGTTCTAAGTGTTTACCAAAACGCCTTATCTTTTTTCAGACTTGGCAAATTTTTTCCCCTTCTTATCAATCTTTGTTGGGTTTTTGATACCCAATAAATTCGGGCGATGATGTTAAACCATTGTTTTGTTGGATTATACTTCATAAGTCTCGATCGATAAGTGAAGTGAAATGTCGACACTACATTCTAACAAACCATTCTTACAACCTATTTCAACCATTTGAAATAGTCTAATTCAATTAGTATTGTTCATGGTCCAATCCATTACCTTGGACGGCTTTAGGGTTGACAACCCATTTATTGTTATCTATTGGGCCTCTATTCCTTGACCTAAAGCCCACTATCTTGGCTCATTTAAGTGGCCCGTTTTCTTGTATTTGCCTTAGTGTGAATGTTGGTGGGCAGCCGTGTGTAGAGAGAAAAGAGGGTTCGTTTGCTTCGTGTTTTCCTTGGCTTTGTGCCATCTTCTTCTCCCTTTCTCTTAGCCTTTGTGGCTGGTTTTGGGATACCTATATCATTCACACTCAGCCCTTTGTGGGCACCTTGGAAGCAACCGGTTTTGGGAAGAGTATTGGTTGTGATTGGGTTTTGTTGGTTGTGGTGTTGTTTGGCAAAACTGAGCCCGGTTAATTGGTTGATTGGAGCCTCAATATTTGACAATCTTTAAACAGTAAAAATAAAATCTGGTGACTAATAAAATAGGGTTCATCTTTTTAATAAAGAACAACTAAATAAATAAAAAAGGAGGATGAGTCTCACCTCCTCCTATAAAGTGCCTCTTTCACCTCCTCAGACGTCTCAACTACTTTAACCTTCAAATAAAAAAGTCATATAATCAGAAAGTGAAACAATAGGAATTATCATAAACACCAAACTAATAGTGAAGCAGTAATGAACATAAAAAAAATCTGTAGACAAAACATATATTTATATCGGTGTCGAGCAGATCTTCCCTTATTTTGGGAAAGCTGGCGACAACGTGTGAATTCTTTCAAGGCAAAGGGCAGCCTAATTCGATGTTGTTGTTTACTATGATACGATCAAGGTGGCAGCCTATATGACAGTATACCTTTATCATCAATCTTTTTCAATGAAATATTTAAGTAATTAAACGCCGTACTAATATTTTCCCACGGAAAATGGTCTATTTCATCGTAGAATCAACAGTCCTCATAACAAATTACGGGAGATTTCTATGGGACGAAGTTGAATACAAAATAATGATAACAAATATAGAATTCCTAACGTTACAATATCCTCGTTGTTCGTATCACTAGGCAGCTTATCAACCACTTTTTCAAATCTGCTTTATAGATTAAATGCAGAGGATCAAAATATTTGTATTTTATTAAGCTTAGGGCCAATGAATTTTTTTAATCCTCAATATTGCCAGTATATTTCAATCTACTAATTAATTAAGCCCCTGTTTGGTTTAGATAAAAAAATCAAATTTTTTTTTTTTGTAGATTTTGATGAAAGGTGTTGTTGAAAAATTGTTGATTTCATAAGATTGTAGTTAAAATTATATGTTGACTTTAATTTATATTTTAATTAAATTTTTTAGCGGTACCAAATAGGGATTAAAACTCTTCAATTGAAATCCTCGTACCTCATCACAAATTTTGAACCACATTTGATTTTTGTGTCGTTGCTTCACCCCTCTTTGCAACACGACGTGGATCAAACCGAGGTCCTAAACATATCTTTCTAATTTGTTGAAAATAATTGAAATAGCTAATTGAAAATTTGTTTCTAAGATTCATTTTATTTCCCTTTTAACTTAGTTGTAACTTCAAATGATTTAGATACCATAATTCTCCCCAAAACAAATCTTCAGGAGGACTATGGTAATCCCAGAACTAGAAAATTAAAGACGGTTTTAAGAATCAACAGTAAACATACAAATGTAACCAAATACACATAAATAACTATCTAAAATTACTATACTCGGTATTTAAATTAACATAATGCGTTACACTCAAATAATAAAAACAATATATAAGGATTTTGTTAGAATTTGTGTGGCCCAAATTATTTGCTGAAGATAATTGCGATTTCTAATTAAAGTGCGCATTAACAAGAATTCTATTTGGAATGTTTTCGAATCCTATTCAAATTTATTTGGCAAATTCTAATTGAAGTTCTACTTGGAAACCTATTGTGAGTAGGAATTTGTATTGTACTTGAAGAGGACTTGGAAATGAAGAAAAATATGTTTGGAAGGTTTTTGGACCGAGACGGGGCGCCTAAGCGCCACCCACGCAAAATTGGGCAGAGAACTAGTGCTACAGCACCCAGAGAGTAGCGCCACGGCGCTACCCTACCTATTTCGCTCTTGCACGATTTTTCTCCTCTGCTCCATTTCTTTCATTCTACTTCAACTACAACTACAACTCTAGTATGAAGGTTTGAGCGTCCCCTATTTGTTTTCTATATATAGTTGGCTCTTCATTATAATTTAGTAAAAAGTTAGAAATATTGTAAACACATAATCTTTGTATTCTTTCTCCATATTGTAATAAAATCTTCATTCTCTACAAATTAATTTTTCTTGTATTCTTGTGATCAATTACTCCATATTAAGGTTTAATCTCTAATTTTCTCTAACAACTTGGTATTGGATTAGTCTGGTACCATCCTCTTTTCACAACAAATAAGTATCAGAGCCTTTGGTGTCGAAAGTCTTGGGAATATCGAGATTTTTTGTGATTACAACAATGAAGTATGATATTTTGCTATTGGATTACAATACAAGATTTTTTTGTGGCAAATAAAGATGTGAGAAGTACTCGCTCAAATGGAATTGGATCACGAGTTGTTGGGATTTAACAAGATGCCCATAATATGTATTATGGAAGAGAAGCAACGGAGAGATCGAAATGTCACATCTCAAATACTTCTTCATCTTTCAAATAATATTTTTTAAGACGTTTTGAAGGAGAACTCAGCCGCTGCATTATGGTTAAAATTGGAGCAATTATGCATGACGAAGAGTCTTACTAACAAATTTCTTCTGAAGCAACGTCTATATTCTTATCATATGATAGAATGTACATCTTTTGGTGTCATCTAGCTATTCTTAAATAAATTGTCACAGATTGGAGACTTTGGAGGTCAAATATGATGAAAAAGATTTGGGATGAATTTTGTTGTATTTATTGTTAGCCTCTTAGATGTATTTTAGAGACACGATACTATATAATCGTGATACTCTAACTATTGAAGAAGTCTACGATACTCTATATTTAAAGGAGAAGATGAAGTATATTGTAGCATTTAGGGATCATTGAGATGGTCTTATTATTCATGGGGTCGTTCGAGGGGCAAGTCAAAATCTAATTTCAAATTTTGTAATTATTGCAAGAAAAAAGGGCACTTAGTAAACGATCGTTATAAATCGCAAAATAAATCAAAGTTAACTACAAATCAAGAATTAGAAATTTCAAAAGAAGCAAGTATTGCAAAAAATCTTAGCAGTGATTGAGAGCTTCTGCTTATTTCTGGTTACAACTCCAAATCTGATGAGACTTGGATTTTGGATACAGCTTGCACTTTTCATATGTCACCCAATCGGAAATTATTTTTAACATATGAAAAAGTTTCAAAAGGTGATAACTGAAGAAAAATCTTATCTCCTTAAATACTTTCTATTCAAAAAGGTACATGTACATTGTTGAATGTAGAGTTCTGAAAGTTATCAAAGGAGCGCGAGTTGTGCTCAAGGGAGATAGGAAATCTCATTTATATATCTTGCAGGGTGCTACAGAATCTTTAAGCAATCAGCATATTTTATGAACATAATTCAAGTGATATTATAATAAGGGAGAACAAATACGTGTTATACACTTTTTTTCTTGACCAAGGTTTGGTCCCATTGGATTTTTTGGGGAAGGTTTTTAATGAGACAACTTTTTAGCGTACTTAAAATAATAATATATATTTTTTCCTTCATTTGACTTTTTCCCATAGAAATTTTATTAATAAGATTTTAACAAGACATATTCTTTGTATAATAAATGTCCATAACTTACAAAACATTTATCCTCATAATAACTCTTATATGCACGAAACTCCCAAAGAGATCAACGAGAGCTATTTTCTGAATCATCACATTATTATAATCATCAAATGTTATTAGTCTTGAAGTACCATATTTTAGTGCAATTAGAGTATCAACCTACCCTACAAATTGAACTTGACCCGATATAACTTTTTTCTGTAAATCTCTTTGCAAAATATAGCTCTACACAAACTTAAAAATATCGAAATGATGTTAAACGCATTTTTTTGTTACCTCAAAAGGTACTATTGGTTTAGGTTTATTTTATTCTCAAAAGTCGGGATCTGCTTTAATGGAATATGCAGATACATGTTATCACTTTGGTCCACATGAGGCTAAAACGCAAACAAGATACGTGTTTACACGTGGAGGAATAGCTATAGCTTGGATATCTATGAAGCAAACCTTGATAGTAATATTTTCAAATCATTCTAAAATTATTGCAATCCATGAAATAGGTAGAGAATGTGTATGGTTGAGAAACATGAACATCATATCTAAGCATCATGTGGAGTAATTTCAACAAAGATGATCCAACAATTTTGGACGAAGATAATGCAGCTTGTATTGCATAATTCAAATGAGACTATAACAAAGGTAACATGACGAATCATATTTCTTTAAAATTCTTCCACACATGACCTTCAGAAGAATGGGGACATCGATATTCAACAAATTCGCTCTCAAGTGATAATATGACTGATTTATTCACAAAAGAACTACTGACATCTACATTCAAAAAAACGCTTCACAAGACTGTAATGCATCGGTTCAAAGATTTTCAATGATTTAACATTAGGGGAGTATCTGTATTCTTTTTCTTTCGTAAAGATTTTATCCCTGTGGATTTTTTTAGTATTATTTTGAAGAGATATCATTTATTTTTAATACTCCAAAATAAATGTACTCTTTTTCATTGTTTGACATTTTCGTTCCTCTAGCTTTTCATCAAACAAGGCTTTAACGATAAGATATTTTATAATTCAATGGGGAGTGTTGTAAATGGTAAGTTTATTAGTGAATGATAATTGAACCCCTATAGTCCTAAAAATTATTACCGTTGTATTTGTAATACTTCCCTATAAATATGAAATTTTGATTCTTATTATAATACACACAAGTCTATTGACTTTTATTCTCTCTTTTTATAATAAGATTTTCTAATCTTTATCCTTTTCTCTTTGTCCATTTCTTCTGTTATGATTAAAAAAATGAAAAATTATGTTCATCCATATCCACGTGTTCAATTAAAACTTGCAACGTGTATAATTTTCAGTAAATAGGTAGTAGGGAAACTCAAAATAATATTTTTTGCTTGACTTTGATACTTTATTAACTATTGTTGTGTTAAAATTAGAATTCAATTTGAACCTTTAAAGTTTGGTGCAAGAAAGGCAAGAAAATGACAAAATCAAAAGGTGCATCAACTTCTTGTCCGAATTGGATAAAAAGCGAAGGCATATGCCATTTGAATAATTTCTTTAGTGCACATGAAGAAAATGATGGTATAGAAGTAAGTTCAAATTAAGAAAATGAATCGAAATATAACTGTTATATGAAAACCAGGTGCAAAGAATCAATCAGACTAACTTAGTGGATAAATCAAGAATATTAAGAAATGAAATGATGATTTAGAAATAAATGATTCCTTTTGAACGGACCAAAAGAAAGTCTAGAATTATTATTTATTTTCTTTCTTTTCCTAAATCTAGAATCTTTTAATTTACTTGCCCAGTTAGCATAATTGACGATCATTTCATTTTCAATCAATACTTAGCTACAACTAGTCTCAAATTATTCTTATTTAAGAAAAATAACTATTGTAAAAAATAGAGTGGAGAATCCAAGGTCCAAATTTGTGCTTGGGGTTCGTTTGGTACAATTTGTTGAGAGTAAAGATTTTATCAATAATTTTTTTGTCAGTCAAGCTTCTTCAAAAATAGTTGTTATAAAAAAATTTATTGATAAGTGTTTGGGTGACAACAAGAAAGTACTGTAAACATTAAGGGTGTGTTTGAGCCACATTATTTTGGAAGAATGTATTTTAGAATAGTAGATTGATGGAGAATGTGTGATTGAAAAAGAAGGAAAAGTTATTGATGTGATGGAATGTATTATTTTATTGAAGAATGTGTGATTGAAAATGAGTAGAAAAATGAGAATGAGAAAAATAATATTGCTCAAACAGGGCTTAAGTGTGTGTTTGGTGGAGATTAAAATTAAATTTTTAGTAGATTGTGATAGAAATTTTTGAAATATATTATTGAAAAACTGTGAGACCCATGAAAGATGTGATTACAATTAATTGATTGACTTTGACTTAGATTAAAATTTGATTTTAATATGAAACAAATAGGACCTAAATTGACTCCTTGCCAGCATAACTAGAGAAGTACTTTTAATTTATCAATGATCAAACTACATAAATATTTGAATAATATCATATGTACATTCTCCTTTACAATATGGTTGACATTCTCCCCATGTGGAGGAAATATGTGCGGTGATGTGATGGAAGAGATTAAAATCAAAAGTGTGAATGTTGTCACGTAGAAGAGTGTAAAGAAAAATGTAAGAAAAAATGTACATGTAGTATGATTATAAATATTTTCACTAAATACTATTTCTTAATTATATAAGATTTATAAAGTTAAATATTTTAATTAAATTTTCATGGCTCAGTTTTTAAGTAAAATTCGTATTATTTAAAATTCATTAATTTAAGATGTTAATATGATACATTATTATATAAGTATTATGAAAATATGAAATACCATAATTTCTTGTATCATCTTAACAGGCAAGTATTTGCCATTCACATAGAAAATTTAAATTATATAAAAATTTATGTGAAGGAAAATTAGATATATTTGGAATTTTATGTGTAGGAAAAATTTATGTGTTTGGTTTGTGATTCAATTTTAAGTTTTGGGTTTTAAGTTCATTTTTTGTTTCTATTTTGAAGGTCTGATTTAAAATTACTAAAAAGTGTTTGGTTTGTTATTTTGAAAAATTATTTCTTAAAAAGGAAAATTAGAAAATGCGTTTGGTTTGAAATTTTGATAAAAAAAAATTATGATATTTTATTTTATGAAATTTGATTAATCAATAAACAAATTATATTAATATATTATCAAGTAATATATACATTTTAAAGTTATTGAATCTTACAATTTTTTTTTCTCACTATAAAAGTAAAATAAATAATAAATAATAAATTAAGTTCAAAATATAGTAAATAAAAATATAAATTAATGATGTGGACTAAAAATATTTTTGTCGGTGTTTATTTATTTATTTATTAAATTTATATGTAAATAATCATTAATAGCTTGAATTATTTTTATTTTTATAATTTTAATTTTTCTAGAAATTTTTATAATTTTTAATTTTCAAAATTTTTAATTTTTAATTTTTTTGAATTTTTGAATTTATTTTTTCAATTTTTTCATAATTTTTTATATTTTTAAGATTTTATTAAATAAAATTTCATTTAAGCGTTTGTTTTTAATCTATTGAGTATTTTTACAATTTTCACTTGAATCACTGAAAGCATTAAAAAAAATGTGTTTTGAATTTTATATTATAAGTTTAATCTTATTTTCGAAATGCATTTTCAAAAATATTAAATCAAACGCCAAAACTGAAAATAGGTGAAAATCAGCAAATCAAATACATCCGAAGCTTCCTTAAAACAAATTTTTTTTTTCAATAAACGCTTTTTAACATTAACCAAATAACTATATTTTTACACGTAAGTGCATTTGGCTTCTGAACTGATTTTAGACTCCCCAAAAAGCCCTTGTCCAACCTAATCCATTTAATAAATTATGTTTTTTTTTTTTTTT
>CAIGRN010012401.1:0-12374 GCA_903798345.1 Fraxinus anomala
AATTCATATAAAAAGACATAGGGAAGATAATAGAAAAACTAGGATGTACATCTTCAATTTCTTCTCTTATTCTTCTTTATTCTGTTCTTCAATCTCTTAATATTTTTCCTCTTTGTCGTCATGAAAAATTGTGTTGAATTCCCACTTATCTCTTGAAACGTTCTCCTCATAGAATTAGGTCTTAAGGGTTGTATTTATAGTCTTTTGAAGTCTTGAAAGGGTTGGAGTCGTGTTGGGCCAAGAAAAGAGTAAAAAAAAAAAAAAATCAAAACCCTTTTTTCTCGCCGAGCAGCTAGAGATGGCAAACAGGTTGAGTGGCTTGTCGGCTCGTGAAAACACGAGCCACGAACCGTTCGAGCTCGTCAAATGAGGAACTTGAGCTCGAGCTGAACCGCAAGTGAGCTCGACGAGCCAAGCCTTGCTCGACTTGTCAAGCTCGCGAGTGGCTCGTGGGCAAGGCCCTCGAGCCAGCCCACAAGCGATCTCGTGGGTTCATGAAAAATTAAAGAAATTTTTTTAAAAAATTGAAAAAGTAAAAAAAAAAAAAATCAAAAAGCTCGTGGGCCGAGCCGACCAAGCTCGCCCACGAGCAAACGAACGATGAACCGGCTCAGCTCGTGGCTCGTTTCTCACTAGCTCGAGCCGAGCTCATGGGTTTAAGCCAACTCATCCCATTGCCATGACTACCAGTGACACCTCGGGCCACGATTGTGGCCCTGTGGTGCCCAGTTGCTGTTGAATTTTAGCAACGGTGGTGCTGCCACGTCCAGCTTCGGATGGAAATTCAGCATTACACATCTTTTAGTATTTTTATCATAAAGTTTTTTACCAATATCCGATTAAGACGATTCAAGATGCATTGGAAAGTTAACTTAAATGGATACAACTTTGCTTTAGATTTCATTTTCCAATTTGAACGTTTGCTATGTCAAAAATGAGTCTCAATATGAGATGAAAATTCAGAGTATAACTTTTTTGGTTGGAAATTGATGTGTGATCATACTTTGCCTATATTTCATCCATTTGACTTCTTTTTTCATTTAATTGACTCCTGAAATTCTTGAATCTTCATTGTGAGGTTCAACACAACTTTTAAGTATTTTCACTTTAGTTCCCGAATTTTAAATCTCTTACAATTTAGTCATCTTCTCCAATTTTGTCAATTTTTGCTTATTTCCTTCAATTTAATCAACATATATCATAACATCAAAACACACATTATAACTCTCTAAAACTCATAGAAATTAGTTAAATATCAAGTTGAGATGATGTCTAAAGTATGAGTGAAATACACTCATCATAACGTGTTTCGAAACATGTTGATCACATCAGTCTTCAGGTAGAAGTTTGCCTGACCAAACGATGGATATACTATCCTAGACTAGCTTTCCACAACTGATGAAATCATGTACTCTCCCATTAGCCTTGTATTTTCATCGACTATAGCCATATTAGGATGTTCTGTCCCCATATTTGCCTCGATGGCAATAGGATTTAGATTATCCTCTGACATGTGTTCATTTTTCTGTTTTTGTTGTGCTTCCAGCTTTTCTCTTCTTTAAAACTTGAATGTTCATTCGATTTTTAGGTCAAATTCAATAACATCATCGTGTCACGAATTTTGCATACAAAGTCCTGAAAAAGCAAGAAAGAAACAATGTGAATTTTTTCTAATATAATACACTAAACTACGAAAGTATTGAAATTCATACTAAAGTTATAATTAACTAAAACTTATCAAATACTATAGTCCTCGATAATGTCGCCAAAAACTTGACCCTTTGAAATCCCGTAAGTGCCCAGTGTCTTAATCAAGTAATAAAATGTTGAATAGAGTGTCGACTCTACAAGGACTACGTGTTTGAGCTGGTTAAAGTTAATAATATCCTTAATCGAATAGTAAAAGTGATTTGAGTTTATTTATGCTAATTTATAAGTTATTAAATAAGTGAAAGCAAGTAAAATTGGTTTTCAAATATGTGAGAAGTATTGTTAAAATGTCGAATCCCCCATGTTAATCAATTTTTAGTTCAACAATTTAAAATGGAAATTTGAAATCATTCTTGTAGGTATTGTTCCTATTTTAATTAAAAGTATCTCTCGATAGAGATTAAATATATTCCTATATGTGACATTCCTATATCTTTATGAAAGATGCGAAAACATGCAAAAAAGTATAAAAAAGTGTTAAAACACCTATAGAAATCATGTAAAGTATATCGGTATATCTCTATCTCATATAGACTTTACAATGTTTATTAATTTATGCTAATGATCTCATTTTCTCTCTTGATAACAACATAATCCACAAACAATTTAACTAGTGGCCAATTAATTGAAAAACATGAAAAACGATAATAAAGATCAAAGAATTTAAAAGCAAATTAAACTCAAACTAATTTATTAAAATAAAAAATATCATAACAAATGTTCATGTCATCCTAACAATTAAATAACTAGCCTAACATATCGAAACTACAAGAAAACATCATAATTTTGTATTACATCACCCTGAATTGTGAATTAATGAATGAAGGAAGATGAATTTTGATGTTCTTGAATTTCTTTAAATCAATCTTGATAAATTTTCAAAAATCCATTCGTTTCTTTGTCCACAAATCCCAAGTTTAATCTCCAATTGATGAGTTATTGAAATTCGCTTTTGAAATCTTCTCACAATATATGATTTTGTCCATCTTTTATGATAAAAATTGATAGAATATTGTAATATGAGATGTCTCTATAATGTATTCTGCTTCTAGGTATTCGTAGGAGTAGAAAATTGGTTGAAAATCATGTCCACATTGGTTTTCAAAAGAGTTCCAATCAAATAAGGAAAGTTGTCTTTGTATATGCATAGTAGTCATTATTTTGATCATAACTTTATCTTCCGATATCCGTTGAGACTATTTAAAGTATGTTGGAAAGATAACTCAAAAGAGTACAACCGTCCTAGAAATAGAATATTCCAATTGGGACATATACTATGCCAAAAATCGTATCTTAATTTTTGACTAAAAAATTCGAATATAACTTGTGCGATTGAAAATTGATTTGTGATAATATTTTGATCATATTTCATTTCTTTTTGACTTATAATTCGATTCAATTGTCTCTTAACAATCTTCAAAGTATCGTTTAGTGGTCCGAATTAACTATTTAATATTTACATTTTGGTCATCAAACTTCGGACTTCATCTTTTTCCCTTATTTCTTTTAATTCCACGTTCAATCATCGAGTTTTATCTAATAAATAAAATATACAATAAATTAAGATATATTTACTTAAAAGAACTAGTAAATATCACTATTTTAGGCCCCCGAATAAGTGTATAAAATACACTTATCAGTTGGGTTGTTCCATATTGTCTACGACATATATATCTAGACATGCCATTATACATACTATTTTGTGCTCTTTCTATAGTTGATTTATTGTCAAAATGTATACCAATTGCAAGTAGAAGTTTAGGCCAACATGGAATGTCTTCTAAGAAGTTACGAAGCCATTATATTTCTTCTCCAACTTTATCTAAAGTTATAAACTCTGATTTTATCATTGATCAAGTTATACATGTTTGTTTGAGTACTTCCAATATATGGTTGTACTACCAATAGAAAAAATATATCCACTAGTAGACTTAGAATCCTTTGCGTCTGATATCCAATTTGCATTATAGTATCATTTCAGTACAAATTTATATAATGTAATCCAAAATTTTGAAGTATGTCTTCAATATCTAAGAACCATGTTCAATGCCTTCCAATGTTCATTGCTTAGATGACTAGTCAATCTACTCAGTTCGTTCATAGCATATGTTATATCCGGACGAGTGCAGTTTGTAATATACATTAGATTGCCTATAACTTGTAAATACTTTAATTGAGATATCGGTTCACCTTTATTTTTTACTACCTGTAAACTTAAGTCAATAGGGATTTTCATTGAACTTTCATCTTATACATTAAAATTCTTAAGTATAGTTTCAACATAATGAGATTAAGATAGAACAAGTCCATTAGAAATCTTAGAGATTTTAATTCATGATATGATATCAGCTACACCCATATCTTTCATATCAAATTTTTTTATTTACATTTTCTTAGTATTTATGATAATATCATGATTGCTACCCATAATTAACATGTCATCAAAATATAGACATATAATTACATAGGCTTTAGGTGTGTGTTTTGCTTACACACATTTATCACACTCGTTAATTTCAAAATCTTTTGACGAAATTGTTTTGTCAAATTTTGTGTGCCATTAATTTGGTGCTTACTTTAATGCATACAAGAATGTAATGAGTTTACACTTTCTTTTCCTATCTAGGGGCAATAAACTTTTCAAGTTACTCCATATATATTTCTTCTTCTAACTCGTCATTCAAAAATATTGTTTTAACATTCATTTGATGGATCTCAAGATTATGTAATGTAACAATTGCAATTAGAACTCTAATAGAAGTGACTCTTGTCACTGGTGAGTATGTATCAAAAAAATTAAGATCTTCCCTTTGTTTATATCCTTTTACTCCAACCTAGCCTTATATTTATTAATAGATCCATCAAGTTCTTAATTTCTTCTTAAAAATCCAATTTTAGCCCAAATGCTTATTTCCAGGTGGGAGACCAACTAACTTCCAAGTGTGATTTTGCATAATAAATTCTATTTTAGTATTGATAGATTCTTTCAAATACGGTGCTTCTGAAGTAGACATTATTTTAGAGAATTCGAACAATGGGATGTAAATGTTCTGGCCCGTTTACTGCGCCTAGGTTCTTCATCACTTAGAAGAGTACCATTCGTAATATCATAAATTTGTTTATTTGAATTTGTTCTTTTCTTGGCTTTGCATAGAAAGACCTTTTAAAAGAATATAACATTTCTAGACTCAATGATAGTGTCATGGTGAAACGTTATATGAATTTGGATAGCTGTGATGAAATAAAATTAAATTGGGTGGTTATGGTGATGCTAAGTATAAAGTTGGATAGTAATGATGAAACAAAATCAAATTGAGTGGTCGTGATGACGTCAAATATAAAGTTAAGTGGTCATTGGTGAATTTAACCCAATAATGAATACTTATGATATTGAATTAATAAAATTTAACATGGGGATCTAATTTATAGAGGTTGAGGGTTGTAGTCGGAGAAACAAAACTCAAAAAATAGCATGTTCATGAACATGTATGTTTGTTTGCATACTGTCGCTCGAGAGCTCCAGAAGGCCATTCGAGCGATTTTTTCAGAGATTCGCTACCCGCATAGCGGAATTTTGGAATTAATTTATTCAAAGAAATCCATTATATCAATCTCGCTTTATCTATCAATTTCTCATTCATTCGAAAATAGTTTTGCTAATCCAAATATATCTCGATCATCTACTTACGAAGTAGAACGCGTTTGACTATTCATCCACATGAATTGATTAACGGAACCTATTTGAATATTTGGTTTAAGTTGATTAAAAATCAACCTAATTAAACCCATTTCAAACGGTTTCACAAATCAATTCTTGGGGGTATGCCACAAGGATGGATCATCATATGATAAGAAGAGCATTTCTATCCTCCTTTGTGTTTATTTTTTGAATATTTTCGTTGAGGAAATATACTTTAAATTTGTTAGTAGAATCAACTATGTGAGTCAACTCTGTACTTTTTATATTACTTTACATTATAGAAAATTCCCAAAAAAAAGAAAGAGATAGAAAATTTTGAAACATCCAATAACATTTTTATGTGTTTGGGTGTTACTCATTTGGATAGTCTTGTTGGCTAATGATGAGATTGAGTTTTATTTATGATATGTGACCATATGATGCTACTTGTGCTATTTTTATATCTTGTTTGTACGTATAAAATCCTATTATTACATATATAGTTACTTTAATTGTTGTTTATATTTTGAAATTATTGTATAATATGATAGGTTTTTTAGTTTGTAGAATAGGCTGTAAATGATCACAAGTCCCTATGGTAAAATATATCAATCACTTAACGAACGCATACGAATAGTTTGGGATTGATTGAAATATAGAGGTATTAGTTGGATGTGTGTTGATTTTGAGTATGTAGTTACTTTTATTGGTTGGATTGAATCAAACTTGAGTGGGAAAGTGAAGAGCAATTTGAGAGTAACCTTAGAAATACCGCACTGGGAGAGAGAATTAACATTAAGTTTGTGAGTATGCATTTCATGAGAGGAAAATGATAAATTTAACCATTGAGGTCGGAATGGAACCAACATAGCCACTATTTGGTTCACATTCTTTTCAAATACATTCTTTCAAAACTCATTTCAACCATACAGTTTTCTATAAAATATTATTTTCCATTACATCAATAAATTTTCCTTACTTTTTAACCAAATATTTTCCATCATATCACTATTTAAAATATATTCTTTCCTCAATAATATCCATCGAACACATAGTAAACATTTACTCTTTTATGAAATTTTGACTAGATCTAGTTAATAATTGGATTTGACTACTCACAAATATATCGTTCACGCATATGATAAATCAAATTCTTTGTGGTAGTATTATTTGGAAGCTTAGTACTAATCGCTCAATTTTGAGTGAGAAATCTTTTTGGTGAGCTATCAGCGAAGTAGGTCTTTGTTTTCTTTGTGAATTTTTGTTAGAGTAGTTAAGTAGATAGTTTTGCTCGAGATTAGCGAAATTCTAAGTTTGAGGTGTTGATAAATATATTTTACACGTTTATCTAGACTCTTTAATCTACTTGAATATTTAATTATTTGGGAAGATTTCTACTCATATCAATGTATATAGGTTAAATCTCCAATTTGAAGATGATTGATGCAGAAGAAGGAAATTTTGACATGAAAA
Source organism: Fraxinus anomala (assembly GCA_903798345.1). Classification (NCBI taxonomy): domain Eukaryota; kingdom Viridiplantae; phylum Streptophyta; class Magnoliopsida; order Lamiales; family Oleaceae; genus Fraxinus; species Fraxinus anomala. Next base: position 6,863 of record CAIGRN010012401.1, read on the forward strand.
GGATAAAAAGAAAACCTACAAGTAGAGCATGTGAGGGAATTAGTGCAAAAAATTTGGTACAAAGATCTCTACAAAAAAATGAGAGACCATTGGAAATATAAAACAATTTTTAGTTTAAAGTAAAAAATATTGCAATTTAGAGTTGTGGATCAAATATTATGCACGTTTGAAGATCCGGATCAAACCTAACAATTTCAAATGATTGGGAACCAAATTGTACATTTCAAGAAAGATGGGGACTTCCACTGCAGCTGAGATGATTTTTTTAGGGCAGTTCATGTTTTTGTTTGTGAGCTCGCCATATAGCAAACAACCCTCTTTTCATTGCAAAAATCCACATTTTAACACCAAATTCGAGGACAAACTTGCTATTTTCAATGGCATGACTTCCAATGCTATCGAAGACTATAAATATGTGTAAGTTAGGTCAAGAAAAGGAGAGGATAAGAGAGAAGAATAGATTTTAGACATCGAATCTTACACATAAAAATCTATCTAATGGGAGAAATCGTAGAGAGAAATCAAGTAATTAATGAAAATTCAAGCGTTAAGTTGATCGAGCCCTTGGAATTGAAGATTGAAGAGATTTGTTCTATCTCATTTTCTTAAATTTATTGGGTGGTGTATATGTCAAATTCTTTTTGTCTTGATTTCTTCATCATGTTTCTTGGCTAAATTAGTTATTATGATGAAATGTAGCTAATTAACTTTTGTTCATAATTAATTCATATTTTGAATTTTTATTATATATATAAATTTTGTTGCATCCCAATTATTGAATTACTTTCATGTTTGTTAATGATAATTAAACTAAATGATACTTTTAAATATTAAATCGAGAGATAGCATGTTAGAACATATAATGCTGTTTTTCTTGTAATTGACGTTAAATTGAGATATTTCTACTTATCCTTGCGATTTTCCTATTTTCTTATGCATCAATGTTACCAAATTATTAATCGAGAGAGGAAACTTTTCATGAATTTGTTGTTAAATTGAAAATTTTCTACTTATTCATGCGGTTTTCCTATATTCTTGTGCATCATTTTTATTAAATTATTATTTGAGAGAGAAAATTTTAACATCTGGGGATATGCTAACTAGCACTCTTGAGATCAACGTTAATGTATTATCTTGTATATAATAAAGCAACACAATAAATGAACCAAACTACAAATTGAACATGAATTCCGTTCATTAGTGAAATTTTGACTCCTAACTATTTCCTTAATTGATTTGTACCTCAATATCTGCTTTCTTCATTAGAATTAATTTGCTTACTTTCGTTAATTAGGAAAAACTCAATTTCAAAATCGAAATTTAATCTATGTGTTTTTGGTAGGGTCAATTTTAATTAAGGTGAAATCAGTAGTCAATCATCGTGTGAAGATATTCTATTCGCTTTTTATTACTTGTTAACGATATCTTCCTCTTACAGAAAATATTACAACAATGGCCACACTGACTTATCTGTATGAGATACTCCCTAATTGTAAGTTGGACTTAACTTCTCGATAACAAGAATTTTGTATATATTTCACTCGGCCCCTTCTTCTACGCATATCGAGCTAAAAACTTACATGGTGTCAACTTCTATTTAGCATTAGTCGGAGCTCCTTGAAAAGTCTCACTTTCTTCTATTGTCAAGGGTGAGTATTGACTTCTTATGTATGACTAACTCTCAGCACGAAGTGCGAATTTTAAAAACAAACTCAAGTACGATAGGCCATTGACTTGGGTAGAATATCGAGCTCAGTCTCTTCACCTAGGTCCAAATTTGTATGATCGAGCTCGTGTTAACCTCTTTGAAAATATACACGAAAAAATTGTAATCTCATGATCGATCATAATCTACTCCTGTTACTATATTTTCACGGTATACAATGCCGATGATATTAATTGGCCTTAAATTGATGTGGGAGTCAAGGAAAAATAAAAAAGAATTTTTGTGAAATGTTAATATCCAAGATGTAACTTCACATTTACCATACTTTACAAGGAAACGAAAACACATAATTAAAGACTAAAAATGGTGCATCCCACTCCCACCAATACGATTACTTGTATTGTTCAATCCAAATAGAAAATAGAATTGTGCAAAATTATACCTTTCCTCATAAAGAAATTAATCTCTCAATTTTCTGAATTTTTCCAACTCCTAGAGTTGTACCAATGTCATTTTGCTATTTGTACCATTATTTTCATATTTAGACAATTTTTCCCTTCCACAATTGTTCTCATTACTATTGATTTCCGTGCCTTCAAATTAATTAAAACAACAGTCGAGTGATACATTTATAATATCTTGTCAAGTTGGACGTGAATTACAAAAATTAACGCGGGACAACTATAAATATTGACTTCTCAATGATGATTTAGAGTAAAACTAGATTTTCCATTGTGAAATAGAAATATATACGTATTGAGATCAAAATATATTGTTTTTTCCATAGTGAAATAGAAATATATACGTATCAATGATGATTTAGTGTAAAACTAGATTTTTCCATTGTGAAATAGAAATATTTACGTATTGAGATCAAAATATACCATTTTTTGTCATGGTGAGATAGAATTATATAGGTATCAATGATTTAGTGTAAAACTAGATTTTTCCATCGTGAAATAGAAATATATACGCATTGAGATCAAAATATAATTTTTTTTTTTTACCCATTTCACCTCTGTTTGGCCGCATAAAAATTATAATTCATTTTTTTCTCTCCTCTAATTAACCACACATTTATCAATAAAATAATTCTACATGTAAATTAAATTTTTTTTCTTCTTTTTAATTACACAGTTTTCAAAAAAAAAAAAAATGTTATTCCAAAACTTCAAATGACAAATAATGGGGGTCAAACGGGAATTTAGAAAGCGGAGCCATTCTTTTCTTTAAAGTAAAAATTCGAACAAAACTAATACGTATAATGGGCTGAATAGAGATGTAAGGATTTGAAATGTCTATTGTTTATTGTTCACATTTATATCGACTAGATCCTATCCAACACTCAATCTAGATTATCAATTGTAAATTCATAAAACAAGACTACATTATCTTTTTTTTTTTTTTCAGTAAAATGAAATATCAATTTCTTAATGGACCAAGACNAAATATCAATTTCTTAATGGACCAAGACCCATCAAATCGCCTGCCTTATTTGTCCAAGCGAACCAAACATTAAAAGACTATTCTTTTTGTGTTTTAGGTTTTGAATTTATTTTGGGTTTTGTGTTTTGAGTATTCATTTTGAGATCGTTGAAAATGTGTTCTTTTTGGTATTTTGAAAAATGGTTTTGAAAACACCTAAAACGCGTTTTGAAAATTTTGACTTGATTATAACTGAAAACACCCAAAACGACAAATTTGTCGTTTTGAGTTTTTTCTTTGTAAAATTTTAACCTGCTTTCAAAAATACGTTTTTGAAAATAGGAAAGAGAACACGTTTTCATTGTTTTAGAAAATCGAAAATAAAAAACGATTTGCAAATAGTAAAGAGAACATGCCCTGAATAATCCAAGCCATGCCATATTTAGGACCTTAATTATTAGTCATGGGAACCCAAGCTTTAAGGCTTGATTTAATCAGAGAAATATTTAATAAACTTTTATTTTAAAATTACTATACATTTTATAATTAGCACTTGGATATTTGATAAACAAAAGGAATTTATTATCGTGCCTATACACAACTACTATAATGATGAAATCTCACAAATACATGGTATCGTGAATAAATAATAAAGTGATTAATTATGTATCGTTCGTACAATGACTATATATTTAATCTAGGATTGATTAATTAATTCTAACTGTAACTGAATGTTCACTTTCATATGAAGAATTTGTACTAATTAACTAATTAAACAAAATATTTTAATGAGCAAATTATGAGAGTTTTTGTAAAAGTATGTGGAATGATTACTAAAATTTCGAATCCCCCTTAATCCGCTTTAATAAAATCTAATATCTTGACAATAGATATGCATTCTTAATGATCAATCTTCATAAATTATTTAATAATATTTCTTGAGTAGAATTAAATATATTATATCATGTGACATTTTTATATCTCTATTAAAGATATGAACACGATAGCATGCATTAAAACGCTATAACATCTATTAAAATCATACAGAGCATAGATGAATATTATATATATATATTAAAGCGTTATCTATTATATTGTCTCTCTCGATAATAATAAAATTCACACAATAATTCAATTAATAGCTAATTAATTGAAAAATATTAAATTTTATAACAGTCATCCAAGAATGAACACATATTGGACGTCAAAATATTGAAATTATATTAAAATTTCATAATAAAGGTTCATCGTTCATCTATATCGTAGTAAATGAAAATCTAGCCCGGTATTACAAATCTACAAGAAATCATGATTAGTTTATAGACCACCGAAGAAGAAAATAAATCTGGAAATCTTGAATCACTTCAATAATTTTTTGATTAATCTCGAATTCACCTTCTCGTCTTTGTACAAAAAAAAAAAAAAAAAAAAAGATCAGATCTTTAATGGATTGAGTTATTTAATTGTACCTCTTAATTTGCCCAAAAGACTAATGAATTGCTTCTCTTTTGTTGTTAGATTTTATGAATTTTATGGTTTGAGGGGGCTCGAAATTAGGTCGAGAAATCGCGTTGAAAGTGATTTTCAAAAGATAGGCGACTCAAAATAGGAAACTGCCCCGTTTGGTCTAGATTATCATAATTGTGTGCACATGGCCTTAGATTTTCAACAATCTGTTTTGGTCCCTTTTTTTTTTTGGTCTTTCTTCAATTCAAGCCCTTTTCTCGTGTAGTTTTGGTCCTTCAACTCTAATTTCACCCAATTCTGTTCAAGAAACCTTCAACAATCCTTCACCAGTCCGAATCAACTTTTAAGCATTTGTAATTTAGTCCTTAAACTTTGAAAATCCTTCAATTTTGCCAATTTTCGTTCATTTATTTCAATTTCACTTTCAATCATTGAATTTTAAGATAAAATAGAAAAGAGATTATACCATAATTAATCATAAGATCTCATAAATGCCTATATTTAAAGGCATTGATAAATGAATATTGATTGTAATGCTTTTTTTTTTTTTAAATATTATTATACTACTAGAAGTGTTGTAATTTACTTTTGTCTTAGTAATATTATCATATACTTTTTTTTAAAGATAGTGTTACTACTATAATTATTTTAACACACATTAAAACTCAAAATTTATGAAATTACAAAATAAAAGCATGCTCCATATAATAAAAAAAAAATATAATTGCTTTAATTAATTAAGTTTATAATTGGTAATTTAAAAATAGCTATGTGAAAAAACTAAAGGGTAATGTGTGTGTATTATGAGTTTTGAGTGTTGTTAATTAGGTTTGGATGTATAAAAGCTTGGGAGGATCAAAGTGAAAAATAAGCAAAAACCAAAAGTATGTTTGGGAAAACTTTTTTTTATCTTAATCCAATATGCACGCGCGTGATACATACGATTGGAGTGGG
>CAIGRN010012407.1:0-16836 GCA_903798345.1 Fraxinus anomala
GGATCCCTCAAAATCAAAATAGAGAAGGGCGGGTGGGTTTCCGCAAGAGCCTCTTTGTATCAAGTAGGCTTACACAATAGTCTTTGTATCAAGTATTTTCATCATGTATATTCCAAAGTCTAATTTTATTTTCAAATTATCTTTTAAGAACTAAAATGAATTTCTGCATATACATGCCTTTTTTTATTAAATTGGATCTACACAAATACTATATTAATATTACTATGCGTAAAACACAAATATACATGTAAATAACTAAATTTAATATTAAAATTTTAGGATTTTTTTTGAAAAAATAAATAATTAATTTTAGTCACATGAGATTCACAATTTTTATTAATTTTTCAAATACACTTTTCATACATAAATCTATCAAAAATAAATTTTTTTAGCTAATTTATCCCCATTCCAAAAACTAGAATTGAAAACATTTTTCCATTCCTCAAATAAGTTAAGAGAAAAATAAGTAACAATTAAAAGTAGTACCAAACACGTTTGATAATCACAAGAACACAGATTCAAATAATTTTCGACGTACCATCTGCCAAGCTCTTATTGATTGACACGGGTCAAAAGATCCATTCTAACTCATTTAATTAATCATTTGGTTTCGTCACACACAGATAAATCTAGAGAGAGAATTTTAGAGAGAGAAAACACGAACCTTTGTCTATGTCAGTATGAATCACTGACCGTAGAGCTTCCATAGACAATCAGCTGAATAGAAGCTCGCTCTCATGAATCCAAGCAAAATCGAAGAGGATCTGTTCCACCATCTGGGCCCACCACGGCCCCACCATGAACAGTTCATAGACCCTCGGCAAGCTCAATCTCAGCCGTCCATTGACGACGATGCCTTCTCCCTTGACATCTTCCGGGACGAGGACGACGATGATGTCAGCCACACGTCATCGGATGGTGAACTCCCCATTCCCCATCCAAACGACGCTGCCCCGCCTCAAAACCCTAATATGGCGAGTTCCCAAATTGTGAGTAATGGGAATAACGATAATAGGACAATTGATCGCCGCTCCGTGCATATTAGTCCCGAGCCACATGTATCGTCCCAATTTTATACTTTCAATAAAGAATCCCATGCTTTGATGATCCAGTGCTTGATTGAAGGCCGGCTTGCTACTTCGGAAGAAATCCGGGCTGTGACTCCCACGGCTGTGCTCGCCAGTTGGCGGTCCGTGTGGAAGGACCGTAATGAGGATACTGCCTACTTGACCGCATGGAAGCGGATCCAGGACAAGCTAACAGTCCAAGTTGCAGACACCGCCTCGGCTTCTGCTGCCGCTGGTAAAAATCATTTCCTCTGCTTCAAGAATAATTGCAATCAATTTGTTTCGCATGTAGATCAGTGGCAGGATATAGTAATATCATTTCATGGTGATGCCGATTTAAAACACTTGGGACTTAAAGAAACCGTGGAGAGAATTAAGCAGGTGTGGACTGTGGGTGCTAAATTTTACGGGATTCCTGAGAGTTATATTAGGACATATGTAGCATCCTGTCCAGTGTGCTTGGATGAGTCTTCTGGATGCGCACCTCGCTCAAAGAGACGTAGATTTGAGTATACCGAGTCATTTGATGTGCCCGCCAAGGAAGTGCCCGATAAGTTGCAACAATTAGCTGCTAAGCATAAGGTGGTGTTGTGCATAAGGCAGAAGTATATTAGGTACAAGCCCTTTATGGCCGAGGTCAAGGATTACGCGTGTCATAGGGCAGGTGAACCTGCATCTAAGAAATCACGGATTTTAAAACGGGAGCCCTATGCATCAAAGAGGTGTGGATGTGGGTTTCGGATTCGGGCAATAGTTCCAATATCAAATTATAACGAGAAGGATAAGACATTTGTCTATGAGGAGGAGGGGACAGCTGTATTTAAGCTGTATGCAGTGCATTCAGGGCACGAGCCAGGACCACTGGATGGGAATGCGAGGATAATGCATCGAATGGTTGGACATAAAGGGGGATATCTGATGGATCATGATACAGTGTTTGGAATGTCCGAGGAAGGGGAAAATGAAGATTTCAGGTTTCTGGGAAAGAATTCCGTGGACCTACAGCATTTGGCTTTGCAGAAGGTTCAGGAATTAAGGAATGAGTTAGGGTTGCTCGAAGGGAGAATAACGACAATCCAGCCCTCATTGTTAGGTTCTCTGACACATGAACTCTTTGACATCACGAATAAGCTTAGAAATATAGCAGATGATGGCTCGAAATTGGTAGGGTTGCCATCAGAGAAGCAACACCTGGACGATGTCTTGGTGGTAGAGCATGATTTGCCAGACTGGTGTGATGATCATCATTCGCGGATCTATGGTGATGGCAAAGATGCAGATGTTATTGAAGATGATGAGGACAGCTTTGGGCGAACTCTTGGGGAGGTTGCTTCTTGGGATCTGATGAGGACTGAGAGTAGGAACGAGAAGGATCTGCTAAGTGAGACTTGTAAAGAAGAGAAATGGTTGAAATGTGGTGAGTTTGATGAGAAGGGTATTCCGTGTGATTCGAAGCTGATCAAGCCCTCGAGGCATGACGAGGCCGTGGGTCCAGATGTGGGTCTTACTGGTATACAGGTAGACGCTTTCTACCCTGAAAATCCAAAGTGGTTCGATTCTCCTTGTAGATTAGACCCTGATGCAGATTGCGGCACCGGTGGTTTTCAGCACGTATAGATCTTGTAGAGATTATTCATTTTGGTGAACCCACTTAACTTACCGCTCATCTTTTGCACTGTTGGAAGTGGGTTGTATATTCTGTGCACTGAGCTTGAAGCCATCCACATCACTGTCAGTCTTTCGGCATCTTCATTGACTGTAATCTGTAGAGCGATCAATTTGGCACATCTGCATATACTTCTAATGTCTCCCTTTTGACCTTGTTATCTGCTTTTAATATTGAACTTGATTGTTCTGTTATGCATTGTGATTATCGCTTTTCGTTTTGCTCTATTTTTGTTCATTATCTTTCATGCTGCTCTGGTATCCATTTTGTTGCTTACAGATGCTTCTATATTTATTGTTGCTGATGTTGCATTCATAGTACAGTCAGCAAAGAAAGCTTATTATATAATCATATAATGTATTAAGTAGTACATTACCCTATCTGTTCATCACGCAGTAAGGTTATTTCAAATTTGCAGCAATAGCATATAGTTAATATTTTGAAGGTCAATGAAGATGACGCATATTCCTTATTCTAAACATGTTCATAAATTAAAGGTATCTTAATTGATTTTATGTATCTAGGAATAATCTTATTCTACCGTTGGTACATGTTTTAATGTCATTATGATGTACCGAGAGAGTTTAAATAATCTTTATTGAACCGTGTTTCTATGATGTTAATAGAGGTGATAACTTTCAGCAATGGAAATTGGTCATTTGTTTGTTTTGTGACAACGATTCAAGTGGCATGGTTATCCTCTTGTTTTTCAGTTTTATATCTGCTTAAAACTGGTTCTGAACTATTATAAATTTTTTGCCTTTCTATTTCAATGATTAATATGCATGTTCAATATCTTGAACTTGATACTTGATCGCCATGGTTATTGGCTTTCTGATCAATACTATGCTTCTTACTTATGAGGCCAAAGCAACCGTGTTTATTCTACAAACTAGATTAGATAATGAAAATACTATAGTAAATTTTGTAGTAGGGATACATCTTCTCTTCAATACTTTTATGGCATTTTCTCTGATAAACTGCGAATGATTTGCCCTGACCCAAGAAAGAGTTGTCAATTTTATTTGTCTAGCTTACCTCTCTCCTGGACTGAGGTTACAGATCAGTTAGTTATAGTCTCAGTTGAATGTTTAAATAATCAATGAGACTTAGTTCTAGTTGCCAGATAGAAATCCATTTAACTCAGTTTGGGGACACTTTTCTTTTGATAAGTCTGCCAAATAGTAGCCTGTCCTCAAAATGTGTTTTTAAGTTTTAAAAAAATGTGTTCAGTGTATCATGCATGCCTGGCCTAGAATGCTATTGCACTCTGTTCAATGTTCCACACCCCAACTTTGGATCATAGAAATGATTTGTTCTTTCTTTGTACTTTCTTGATGAGGATTTCGAGTTTTTGATCAACATTTTTTGAAGAGTGCCCACCACAAGACCAAAGCCAATGTTTACATTTTAAAATTAGCTATGATCTGAGGGGAGGGAAGATCAGAGGGAAATGACCCCAATTTCACTTGTCATTATTTACTCAGGAGAAGTGTATAATCTTCTTAACATTGGGCCTATGTTGATTTGAAGCTTTGTTTGACTAGTATGAGCATTGATTCTAATGGAAGGAGGATAGCTCCTGCTCATACCTAGGTTACTAAAACTTTGTTGACCCATGCTGTGGTAAATAAAGAATGAACCCTTGGGAGTTTTTTCAACATTAGATCAAACTAGACTTGTAATAGGGGTACGGAGTTTGATCTACATGTGGGAAAGTTAAACGAAAGTTGATGTGGAATAATTTGGAAGTTCAAATTTGAAGTCCACAAAGGCTTAGTGTTTCCTCGAACTGCTTAGAACATCAAGAAAGAGTATTTTCTAATTTCTCTTAGGGACTGGGACTGAAGAATTATTAATCTGTAAGAATGGATGAATAATATTGAATAACTGGTTATCAGTGATTCAATAGCCATGGGCAACTGAATATTCAGAGCTTAACCATGGAAATTCTGATGTTGACAATAACTCTTATTTTTCTTTCATTGTAAATATAATTATCAAGCTGAGCGCTAGATAGTTTGTCAAATCAATATGAATATGGTGGACTAAAGATGAAGATGAGATAAACTAGATTTCCATAGCTTCTTATGTAGGACAGCCTTACTATACTTTAGTATTGTATTGGAACTTCTAAGAATGTAAAAAATTTCACTCTACAATTGATAGTCCCTATGGAAGTTATAATAGCACATTATCTGAAATCATGGATGAATCATGAAACTCTCTTGTTAATAGAAACTGTAAAACTGAGATGCTGATAAGTAGGCAAAAATAAAATAAAAATTGAATGTTGAATGAAGGGGAGTCGGGGGGCAAAGTTATTTGAAGCGGATTGACCTTCATTCTCCTTGGGAGTGAATCACTTTGGGTATTACATGAATAGATTTTCAAACATGTCAGAAACTTTTGAATATTGAAATGGCGAAGGGGAGAAGCTTCTGTTGCCTTCTTGGCATACCTGGGTTATGTATACCATAGCACCTGACCTTGGGCATTCTTAACTGAAAACCTAAACTAAATGATGACCCAAAGGAGAATGAAATTGCCATAGGTTTAGTTTAAGTACTCATACTAATTATGGATTGAAATATGCAAAGAAAATGCGTGGAAGCTACTATTTCTAATAATGTTAATTTCCTTGTAGCTCTTTCCAGCTCTTTTGATACAGTTTTCGTATATGTAAGTAACGAATACACTGCATTTTCTAATGCAATGGGTATGTGAGAGAGGAGACGGTGATAATTCCATTGGAATGGCCTCCCCGTCTTGTTAACAACCCTATGTGTAAAAACCTCGTGAACATATAATAAATGCAATGTAGCAGTTGATGAGCTGACTTTCGTATTTTGCTCTTTTCAGACTATTATTTATAATTATTTCTCTTATTTTGGTTCATCTGTCAAAGCATGAAAATTTGGATTCATTAAATACTAGCTAACTTGATATGACGGAAATTTATGATGGAAATCTTCTGTTACATCAGATAAATATATAATTTTAAGTCGAAATTTGGTAAGGGATGAACAAATCGTTTGAGATGTGTATTTGAAAAGCTGAAGCCTTGAAAATCTCATTGAACTTTCAAATTTGTGTTTAAAGGACAAATGTGGAAGATTTCTTATGTTGAGGTAGCTTACTGTGAACATCTCTCAGATTTATGTATCTATAAATTAACCTGAGTCGCGTATGTAAAAGCACGAGCTTAGATCATCAGCACACTTGTATTCATTTATGAGGTAGAAGACATTCAAAACCTCGATATATTAGAATGTATAACCATTTATTGTTGCCTTTAGCCATTTTGATAGTAAATTCTAATGAGGAAACTCGAAGTCTTCTGGAGTTATTGTACTTGATTTTCTTTTCCTCCTGGTGATGTCTGAATAGCATTTGGATCCATTATCACTTATAATACAAACATCTTGTTCAAGATATCAGATTTAAATTCGTTGTTTGAGCTTTAGATTTCCTGCCATGGTTGGGAGTGATATCAATTAGGGGAATTTTAATGCAGCTTTGATTCTATCTTGTGTTGTTTATTGGCATTGCTGTGGAGTAACATGCCCTTTTTGTTATTGCAAACTGTGAAAATATGTATATTTTTGTTATTTATTTGGTCCCCCCCCCCCCTAACCTTTTAAAGAGGGATCAAAGGATTCCACCCCTCCCCTAAAGGGAGGCTCAAATCCAGGTCATTAGCCTGGTAAGTTTTGCTCTAACCAATTGAGCTAGGCCTTGGCCTATATTTATTTTGGTTTCATTGGCGTCAAGGCAATTGTGGAGACATGAACATAAACTTGGATAGCCTTGGAGGGAGAAAGAGCAGTTAAAATCTTGGTACTTTGGTCAGGCTATCTTTATTCATGGTTTCTTGGAATCAGTATTTCTATTATCCTTCCTTGTACCTTGCGGATTGATATTCTCCGGTGTAACAATACTACGCTTTACAGCAGGAGAAAGAACAAGACTGTCGAATGCAGAGGGTACTTACTCTTTGAATTAACTTTTGAAATGCTGTCTATATTGTTTTGTAATGGGATAGAATAAGTTTCCAGAGCCATTGATGGCCATGTAGACAGCACTTTTTGGGTCGAAAGCGAGGCAGCACAGTTCACGCAGCCATCAACAAAGTGCTTTCTTCGCTTGTTCTTCTGGTAAAAATTCTATAGAACTCTTTTAGTTGGAATTTCCAGATAGTATACATGTAATTCCTGTATGTGACTTTGCTTCCGGTTTCATTGATGATGGTTTGAATGTATAAAGTTTGGCTCTTGACAGGCCACCCAATTCAATTTGCCTGTTTGTCAAGTTGGGTAGATATAAAATAACCTGTAGATTATATATAAAGTTGTATCCATCTCAGCAAGCATGCAATGATTTCATTGTTTGGCTCTGTTGATTGTTTATCCAGGAAAGATAAACATGTACGGTAGCCCATTAAAACTGCAATCCTCAATTGCATAATTTTCCTTGTAGTGTATTTGACTATCTAGTGCTGATTGTTTATCCAGGAAAGGGAAACATGTGCAGTAGCCCAGCAAAACAGCATTATTAGAAAGCATCAAATTTGCGATTTGATATGGAAAATCCTCTCCCAATATCATCCAAAGAAAAATATTTGGGCCCTATGTTATTCTTCTATTTCGGGCTCCCTTGGTTGTGTTTATTTCTTTTTCTTTTATTTATTTTTATTTAAAATGCTGGGTGAAGTTGTCTTTTTACGCGTTCTAACAATCAAATTAGATTAAATCCGTTGTTATGGATGCGATTTGTGATTAAGAGAGGTTGAAAATGTCTGATGCTAAAAAATGTTGAAAGTAGATCAATAATAATTTGCAAAGATTGTGAACGAAAACTGAATTTTTTCGATATTGTTTACTGTTTATCAGTTGTTTAACGTTTCATTAGTTACCTACACCAATTGTCACCAAATTTTACACTTGGTGACATATATCGAACTCTAAAACTCGTTTATATTATTATACATGTTAAATGGTTGACCATGAAAAATCAGTACATGGTATGGTCGGGGAAGATAAATGAATTTCTTTATTCTTTTCTTTTTTGTTTTAGGATAAATGACAAAATAATTAAAGAAACAATCATGCTACATACATAGGCTCAAAGACAGCTTCTAAAATAGGAGGACACGCGTTGATAGATGATTGGACGGTTTGGAAAAAATAAAGACACACCACCCAATTATTATGTCATATCATTCTATTCCTCCATTTCTGTCTTTGAGTCTGTTCAAGGGGCATTGTTCTTAAAGAAAATTTGGAATGTTAATGGATGTGAATTTCACACGTTTACAACTTAAATGCCCAAATTGACGGAAATTACTATTGCACTTGAACATAAGCTGAGGAGGTCTGTGCTAAGAGAAAGAATTGAGATTGATTGCGCACGAGGCCATAGGTGGGGGACTATATGTGCAAAAGTTCCTTTGTAAAATCCTAACGTTTGGGTGCCTGAAGAAAAATCCACGGAAAATTTTGAGCATTTTCTTGAGAAAAAAGATACCGAGAGCTCAAAACGTGAAGTGGAATTATTTCACATCCAAGACTCTACGAACTTCAATCGCCCCCCTTCTTCTCTAATTCTCCCATATCAGATATCACAATGACTAAACAGAAAGCAAATTGGTCTCCTGACGACAATAATGGAGGGTATGCAAAACCCTAGTTCGATTTATATGCACAAAAGATGTTTTTAGATATTTTGATGGTAGTTTCTCATCTCAGTGTGTTGTTCGTGAAGGACATGTGTTGCGATTGCGGGAACTGATTACTGCGTGATTGCGGCCGACACTCGAATGTCATCTGGCTACAACATTCTCACTCGCGATTACTCCAAAATTATTCAACTGTAAGGAATTGCTTTCTCATTTTATTTTCCATGAGTTATCCATTGCTATATGTTTTAATTTTTAAATCGATCCTTGTGGAAAAGAAAAATAATTAGTGTTAGTAGGTTGTTGTAGTTATTTAAATATTGTAGTATTACTTGATGAAATGTTAATACACAAAAATAAAATTTGTAAACAATTAAGTAATTTCTTGAGCAAATGTCTTCTGACACAAGAATCAAGAAATTTATTTTCTGCGTCTTTCACGGACTTGTCATAGAAAGGGGTAGCATGCAGATATAAGACTGGCATATTTTATAATAGTGTTACTGGATTTTTTATTGAGGGAGAGAACTTTACCTTTGCGAATTGGGCACAATTGAAATCTAGAGAGAGAAAGATGTGATTTTTGTACAAGCAAAATCGTGATAAAGGCATATAGATCTAAACTTCACTTGAAGTTATTTAGTTTTTTCATTTTACATCTTTGGGGTAAAAGTATGGGACATAAAGTTGAGTTGTTTATTTGATATTTTTTATTTGCTAAAATAGCATAGGAGAAATTAATTTTTTCTCAATTTTCTCTTTTCCCTTTGCTAAATGTATGATTTGAACAGATCCTTGAGTAATGTGAAAACTTTGTTTCTTAGTTCAGAAAGCTGGCTTTGTAAATTCAGAAAGGGGCTACGAGATAAGTTAAAACATGCTTTTAAATCGGAAGAATTTCATATCTAAGAGATTAAGTTTGACCTATTTCAAAATTAAGAAACAAGGTTTATCATTTCAAGAATCGGATATTAATTAAATTTTAATTATAAAATAATTAATTAATATATATTTTATTAATTAAATATATCAATTCTATACTATTGGGTCACAATTTATCGAATTAATTGGTTACAAATTATTTCTCAGTCACGAATAGGAAATTTTATAGGTCACAAATTGTTTCACTGTTACAAATTAAAATTTTATAAGTCACAATTTATTCATCCGTTACAAATCAAAAAATTAATAGGTCACAATTTATGTATTGGTTACAAATCACAAATTTTATAAGTCACGACTCGAATTTTTAGGTCAAATTATTTGTCACAAGTTATCGATCACATTATTTATTGATCACAATTTCAAATAATTGATTATATATTATTTATTGTCACAAACACCCCCACCCCACCCCATGCCATCGCGTTCACCACCATCATCACCACTGTCGACCGTCATCACCAACAAAAGCCACCCAAAACCCAACACTACCAAAATATGAAACCACCACCACCACTCCAACAACAAAACTAAAACTAACACCTCATTGCCACCGCCAAATCTACCACCACCTGTAGCACTACCATCACGACCTATACCACCACCATCACACCAACATCACCAGCAACACTATTAGCTGGCCAAAGGTCTCCCCATAGCCAAGGCTCTTAGGGCTCCTACCACCACCATCCTCGCTACTGCTAGATACAATCGCCAGCGCCTCCACCCGCACAATCAACAAAAATCACCCAAAACCTCCAACAACACCAAAACAACCACTACCACCGCTATAAGCAGCGTCAACACAGCCACCACACCCCCAAGCAAATTCACCAACACTGCCAGCATCTCACCACTACGACGACGAGACGAAAACCACCGCAAAGCAAATCTAATCAGAGCTAGGGATGATGCTTCCGCTGCTGAAAACCACAGAGCATGAAAACCCCCCCAAGATGCTGCATCGTGATGCCGGAGATGATGTTGCTGCTCACTTCGTCTATGTTTTGTGTTTTCGTTTCAGGGTGGCAAACAGGGTAAGAGTTCAACAAATGGGCTGGGTTTGTCCACATTGTACAGCTGTGGTCGCCTACGGTGGTGGTTCGGTGTTTTAAAAGAAAAAGAAGAGAAAAGGGAGAGAGGAAAATAATTAGGGTTTGGGTGGATGGAGGTAGGTAGGTAGGGTGGGTATATAGATTAATTTAATTTTAAAATATTATTATTAATATTGAAATGTTGAATTGTGATCTTATTTTTGTAAAAACAAACTTTAAATCTGATTTTTGAAATGATAACTTAAAGATCTGGTTCCATGTAATTTCCACTTCTAAATCTGTAAGATGATTGCTTGATGGCTCACTTTCACTTCTTGAGAACTTATCATGTGTATCATCATTATTCATGAAGTGTTAAGGTGCAGCTTTGAGATGTTCATTGTTGTATTACCTCAAGACCATTTGCTTAATGGGTTCATGATGTTTAGTTTTCGCATACACGTTCTTTCCCTCTTACTTGCAAAAAGTAATTTTGTTATTCCATTCAATTTTTTGCAAACTGTATTAGAGGACCATCTTCATTCATTTATTTGACAATGTGATTGTTATATTTGTATTCCATACTTTTTGCAATTTTCTTGGTTGCTTCAAAGATGTCCTTTTCTTGGAAAAGATGTAAAAGCTTATTTTTATGTTTCTCCCATAATGTAGAGCGGACAAATCCGTGCTGGCCTCTTCAGGTTTTCAGGCTGATGTAAGAGCTCTGCAAAAAGTCTTGGCTGCTAAGCACTTGGTAAGCTCTTTAAGAATTTTAAGATTAATGGAAGACTTTCTAAATTTAATCTCCCAAGAGACAGTTAAATGTGGAGTGCATCAAAAATACAAATTCATAATTGAGCTGTTCATATCCCTCTCTCAATTGCTAAATTGCAAATGCTACTGGAAAGTTTTAATGGCATCCCGCTCCATTATTTCCTTATCAGCTTAGGTTGTGAAATCACTCTAGTATAATTTTGTTCGTATTCCTCTCGATTTACTTCAATCAATTTATGTCAAGTTTTCAGGAGTTTTATATAGATGATTATTTCACTTTCCAGTAGCTTTATGCATTTGGCCATCAGAGATTTTGGTTATTATTCAAGGAGCTAATTTGGGATGAATAAATTGCATATGGAAACCCTCTTGTAGCTCATTGCTGCCATTTGAGTACATCTTTGAAACCTCACTTTCTTCCTTCCATTTTCATTGCCACTCCTGTTTGGTGGTCTAAAAACTGCAGAAACGGATCAATTTTGATCTTAATGATGATTGATGTGTCTTTTAAGGACATAGCTAAGGGTAGACTGAGTTATACAATTGCTGGCTCTAAACTCTTCTAGTGCTGTGAGCTCAAGGTAGTTGAAAGATGAATAGAATCATGCCTCATAATTCGATACTGTTTCGTGAATTGCAGCAATATCAGCATCAGCATAACAAGCAAATGAGCTGTCCTGCAATGGCTCAGCTGCTCTCTAATACCCTGTACTACAAACGTTTCTTTCCATACTATGCATTCAATGTCTTGGGTGGTCTTGACCATGAAGGTAAGACTTTAGTGAATTTTAGTTGTTTGTGATACGGTTAACTTTACTTATATTGTGCTATTTTCTTTTTCTTTGTTCTTTCTGGGGGAAATCCTGAAGGAAAGGGCTGTGTCTTCACATATGATGCTGTTGGATCTTATGAGAGGGTTGGATACAGTTCCCAGGGCTCCGGTTCTACACTTATCACGCCCTTTTTGGACAACCAACTGAAGTCTCCAAGCCCTCTCTTATTACCTGCCAGGGTCTGATTTTGTCTTCCATGCATTGATAATTTCTTTGTACAATTTATGTCTAGTACAACCGAGTTATATTTAATGATATTCTGCAGGATGCAGTTACTCCACTTTCTGAGTCAGAAGCCATTGACTTGGTCAAAACTTGTTTTGCATCTGCAACAGAAAGGGATATATATACTGTAAGTGTGTCTTCTCTCTCTCTCTTCACTTTTACTTTTGTTTAGTTAGGATCTGAAATTCAATGTCCTAACAGGTGAGAAACTAGAAATTTTATTTCTGTGAATCAGGAATAGTTATCTGCTTTTCTATGATTTGTTTGGGGAGCTTTTACTTTTATCCACCTGCACCATCTTCCCCGTTAAGCTGACACATGTTGGAGATCCTTCTTGATGCCCTCTATAATTATATAACCCCTATTTGGTGCCCATTGTTTTAAAACTCTTTTTGCTATATGATCGTTTTCAACTGCACATGCATACAATAAAATATTTTGCATATAAATCCAAAACTTTTTTTTACTTTTTAACCACATATTCTCCTAAAAATACTATTCAAAAACCCTTTTTTTTTTTTTAGAGATAACAGGGGCATAGTTTAATCTTTTTTCAAGTTCTCAGTATGAGTTGTTTTTAGAACTTCCTAGTAAATTACTATGAAGTTGCCTTTGTTACGCGATCATACTGATAGTAGTGCCTTCTGCTTTTTTCATTTTTAGAAGTTAGCCTGCCTGTGAGACTGGAGTTAAGAGCATAAATGCAACCTATGTATCAAATAATACAATTAGAAGAACCTTAATCATAAATTAATGATCTACATTCTACTGCATGTTTGACAAGGTGCGGTGGACAACATTGATCCTTTTTATCGTATTATTTAATCACTTTGTCTTGTCCAGTCATGTGTTAAACATCCCATATGTGCTTTAATGTATGAGAAATGTATACAGAATTGTACAACTTGGGCCCTTTGTGTTAAAAATGTGCTTACAATGCATTGGGATGGGGAAGGACCTGGAATACTCTTTTCCCGACTGCCCCCACCAACGGGCATGTCCCTCGAACATTCACGCACGAATCAATTCCCTTTAAGCATTGAAAATTTTGATGACGAAAATTCGTCTTATACTAAAAAATCTTGTATCTTGTATGGATGTAAACTTTTCTTATGAAAAAGTTTGGATATCTAATCCTATCGGACCATATCTGCCAGATGGATTATGTGTGGATCTGGTTTTCTTTTGTCCACTTTAAAATCTTTCATTATCTAAACTGAGCTTTCTAATGAGCTTCTTGTATGTGTTTTACAGGGAGACAAACTGGAGATTCTCATTTTGAATGCTAGTGGTATACGTGTGGAGTACATGGAGCTCAGGAAAGATTGAATCCTCTCCCCTGTTTCTTTGCTGCTGCTCTCGCTGAAACGGGAGGCTTGATGCTCGGCATGGCTGTTGAGGGTAATGGCCAGATAATTCTCATGTTCTCATGACACATTACTTATTTAACTCCTGGAGTCGCATTCTGCATCTTTTATTGGAAAATGTTGTGATGATGACTTCTTACTGGAAACTTACATTTCTTTATTTGAACCATGTACTAGCTTGTTTTATATCTTTGATCAGTTTTAAATGTAGTGACTGTGTTGAATGGCATTCCGAAAGTAACCAAAAACGTGTTTATCTTGAAAGTTGAATATTCTCTTAGCATCCAGATTAAAATATAAGATATACAGAACGTTAAAATGTGGGAACACTTTTTATCTTGATTGCGATTCTGCTCTTGCATCTAACCATTTTGTGTTTTCTGATTCCCATCCCCTCTTCTCTACTTATAATCTGAGTGCCTGTTTCAGATCAAGAAGTTTATGTTACGTTGTTACTGAGATATATTATTATTATATGGTATTGGTATTTTATTAGGTGAAAAAACAATAATATTTATCATGTAACTTTTACTTTGATTCTCTATCTGTTGATATCAAAGTCGAAATTCCCCAAACGTAATGCTGAACAATACTGTGTGATTGATTTGTGGAAATCAAAATTCAACATCATCCATGAACTGAAATGAGAAAAAGAAAGAACATTAAGTGTGGTGTAAATAAAATGTTTAGAATGTTCGAAACCATAAGAATAATACAAATTTGTTGCACCTACCCCGAAGATATATTCAACGCGAACATAATGGTCTCTTTTCTGCTAGGTAGTTCCTGATAGAGGTGGTTCTTGATAGGTACAAGTTACCATTGATCATTTTGTGTGTCAGATAGAGAGACCATTCATTGAGTCTGATTTGCATATTTATAGGGAAGGTAATAGTCTGGTCGACTGGCTTCCAATTGAAGGAGTGCGTATGATGGGATATGGGGAATTTGGGGAAAATGCCTTCCCTCGTGAAATGAAAAGCATTGTACTGCTGGAAGCGCATGATCTATCGTATGTGTGAGGTTTAACTTACTGAATAGTATGCAATATTGGTTTTTATGTTTATGTTTCCATTATCTTAAACTCATTGTAATGATTACAATTGTTACTTCCATCTTTATTGTTTTTCGAATTGTTTTTTTTTTTGCCCCTTCAATTCGATGTATATTCTGGAGCTAAGATATTCCATTTTCCTTATGCTTGTGCTTAGTTGATTTATCAATAAAACAGAATCGCTGAATCTAAACCCTTCGTTGAGTCTAGATGGTGGCATAATAACCCTGTTTAGGCTCTAATGATATTTCCATTGAAATTAAAAATTATTAGTAAGGTTTTCAAAATTTTTGGGGATAATTGCTGTCTCAAACCTTTCAAATTGTTGCAAGTTTTACCCTAACCTTTAATTTGTGACACTCGTGGTCCCAATTCTTATAAGTGCATGCTAGTGCATGCTATTGGAGGGCAAATAGATGGAATTCTTCAATTTTTTTGTTAGTTGGTCAGAAAATCATATTTGACCACATTTTTTAACAATTTCATGGATGACAAAATTGTAACTTTCTATTTATACATTAAACAATTAGAATTATTAAATAAAAAACCAAAAAGAAATAAAAGAAACGATTATTTTCTTTACCCACGTCCACCCCAACCCCAAACCATAACCAAATTCACCTCGTCATCGCTGTTTCCACAACAAACCTAGGTACAAACCGCGGCAACACCTACCACCTAAAACAATTGACATTTTTTTCTTGTAAAAAGTTTCCGAAAATTATAAACAAATCTTTGTGAGTTGGCAAACAAGAAGAAATATCATGATGGGGCATCCCCCAATCAAAAAATTGATTTTTTTCCCCATAATTATCGATCAGAGTGAACGGGTTAAAGCTTCACATAGTCGAAATTGAAAGTGATTCGTCACCAATAGTGGTGTTTCTGCACAGATTTCTTGAAATATGAGTACTCTTGGCACCACTTGATGATAGTAGTTGCCAAAGTTGTTTTCAGAGCAATCGCTCCAATTTAAACAATTTCGAATTGAATAATGCTATTTATAGTGAAGATTATCGATAGTCGTTCTAAGATACACAATTTATTATTTGATGCATAAGACGCATCAAATAAAAAATTGTTATATGTATGCTACATAGAACGATTATCGATAGTTTTCATTATAAATAATATTTTCAACTAATAAGTAGTACGAATTATATAGTACAATTAAATTTATTTATGAATCTGTCCAGCTAGCCTTTAGTCTTGCGATAGATGTACTAGTATTATACATGTATATTTGGACCTAACTAACTATACAAATCACGAGTCCAAAAATCTGCAATTCCTCATTTTATTTGTACATTTATGACTCATTTTCGGATACACGTACTGCATAAATGATCCATGCACTTGGTTTTTAGGTAGCGGGCGAGAATTAAAGAGCCGCACATTTTTATGCCCAACAATACAACTCTTGATTGGTTTACAAAATTTGTCGACAAAGTTAGTGTGGTAAGATTTAGGCAATTGATTTCAAAAAATATTTTTGAAATCACTGGTGTAGATGTTGCTACACTAACTTTGATAACCAAGTTTGTCAACATATTTTGTACACAGTATGATTCTAAAAATAATACAATAATACTATTTGATTATATGTTAAATCCATAACCCATTGTTCTGGTAACAAGTCGATCGCCAACCTTAGAAGGGGCAAATAGGCATCTAGTAGTTGCATAAGCATTCTTTAGGGATATGTGTAGTATAAATGATCCATGTACTTGATTTTTAGGTAGAGATCGCACAAAGTACCATTACGTAAACAACATTAAGTGAACGTACCCTTTTAACCTAACAATATGATTCTTAAATAAATATAATACTATTGTCAACTACGGTTACATGTAAAGGGAAAATTCGCTATTCGCTATTGCTAACTTATTATCAAATTTTGTTTCTAATCAGATTGAAATCAGAATCAAACCGACGCTTAATCAAAATTTCAATCGAATGTTCAATATGAAGAAAAGTACTTGATGACCAACTCACTCTAGATTCAAATTTCACTTGCCGTATTTAAACATAGACATTTAAAAGTTTTTATGATTAATTATGGTCTAATTTCGGTTATTTATTGTTTGTTAGGTAAAATTTGAATGAACATGAAATTGGAAAAAAGGAACGAAATATGGTGAAAAATGATGATTTCCAAAGTTTGGAACTTTGAAAAAAAAAAAAAAAAAAAAAAAAA
>CAIGRN010012413.1:0-20576 GCA_903798345.1 Fraxinus anomala
GGACTTCTTTTTATTCCCAACAAATATTCTACTACCAACTGCTGTGACAACTCTTCCTCAAAGTGACCCTATGCTGCCATCAGATCCTCTTTTAGTTGAGCATACTTCAACCAGCCACTCAATAACTACTTTGCGTGAACCTCATCATGATTCCTTACCACCAGGTGACACAATGACAATCCATGTTGTGCCTACTACGTCTAAACATGTGTCCTCTACTGCTGTCTCAGAACCACAATCACGCCCTGCATCTGTCCATCATCCTATGACTACCCGGTCTCAAAGTGGAGTTGTTAAGTCCAATCCTAAATATGCCTTAATTGTTGATTCCTCTAGAACTATACCTCGTGAACCAAAGACGATTAAAATAGCTCTGTCTCACCCAGGATGGAAAACTGTAATGCTTGACGAACTTGATGCTTTTCATCAAAATGAGACCTGGCAACTAGTTCCACGCACTTCCAACATGCATGTGATTGGCTCGAAATAGGTCTTTAAGACCAAACTTAATCCTGATGGTTCCTTGGATCGTCTCAAAGCCCGTTTAGTCGCAAAAGGTTATCATCAAATCAATATACTTGATTATATACAAACTTTTTCTCTTGTCATACGTCCAGGTACAATTCGTATAATTTTAACTGTTGCTCTTGTAAAGCATTGGCCTATTCGACAATTGGACTTAAAAAATTCATTCTTACATGGCTATATTGCTGAAGATATATACATGGAATAACCCCCAGGTATGGCTGACTCTTAATTTCCGAAACATGTTTGTAAGCTTCAATGTGCTCTATATGGGCTTAAACAGGTACCCCGTGCTTGGTTTGATAGACTCAGTGATTTTCTTATTTCTTGTGGTTTCCTTTGTAGTTTTGCCGATCCTTCTCTTTTTGTTTGTCACTCTGATCAGGGTATTCTTGCCTTGCTTTTATACGTAGATGATATGCTCCTTACAGGATCTTCCACTGCGCTTGTCAATTCCTTTGTTAAAACCTTAAGTCGTGAATTCTCCATGAAGGACCTTGGACCAGTTCATCATTTTCTTGAAGTTGAGATCTCTCCTACACCTGAAGGACTCCATCTTTCTCAGTCACACTATGCTCTTACCATTCTTGAGCGATCCAAAATGCTAGATTGCAAACCTATGTCTACTCCGTTGGATATCAAGCTCAGACCTCCTGAACCTACAACTCCTCTTGTGGATCCTAGTTCTTATCGTGGGATTGTTGGAGCTCTCCAGTACCTTACGCTTACGCGTCCAGATCTATCCTACAGTGTCAACTTTGTTTTCCAGTTCATACATGCCCCTACGGTTGCTCACTTGAAATTAGTTCATCACATCCTTCGGTACCTCAAAGGCACACTCTCTACCAGTCTTCATCTCACTTCCAAAACTACACTTACATTGTTTGCTTTTTTCTGATGCGGATTGGGTGGGTTGTCCTACAACAAGGCGATCAACTACCGGTTACTGCACATTTCTTGGTTCCAATATCATTTCATGGTATGCTAAGAAGCAACACACTATCTCTCGTTCCAGTGCTGAAGCAGAGTACCGTGCTATGGCTAATACTGCTACTGAGCTTACCTGGATAAACTATATTCTCAGAGATCTTCGCATTTCACTTCCATCTTCACCAACTCTTTATTGTGACAATATCAGTGTTCTATATATGACAATTAATCCAGTTTTCCATGCTCGAAGTAAACATATCGAATTGGACTACCATTTTGTACGTGAATGCGTTGCTCTTGGGCTACTTGTCACTAAACATATTCCTTCGACTAAACAGATTGCTGATCTCTTTACAAAATCTGTTCCAAAAGCTGCACTAGCTTACTTTCGCAACAAACTGTGCCTTCAGCCTCGGCTCAGTTTGCGGGAGGGTATTGGCAAATCGAGTCCAAACGTATGAGCTTTAGGAGTTATAAGGTGTATTCCACAGTTTATGGAGAGATAAGGGAGATTATGCTCATTCAAATATCTATTCAAGGACTATGGCTGGTGTCAAGGATTTCTAAGAGTAACAATTTCCTACATAAATGGTAGTTTATTTGATAAAGGAAACTTCAACCTTGTAATACGTTAGAATATTTTTCCTTCTGTTGATTGCTAGAGGAACTAGTTTAGGAATATCTATTTTTCTCAAACCTACCACGTGCATGAGTTGTATTATATATTCTTCATCCTCTAGTTATCTATGTACTGTGGTATTAATCAATAAAATAACATATTAAGAAAAACTTCTCCAATTCTATTTTTTTCTCTGTAATAGGCATACTAATAACTATGAGCTCAGAGATAATACCAACAATTGAATGAACAACAGGTGGAGCTTTAATAACTGGTTGAACAGTAATAACCAAATGAGGGTCCATAACAACAAGAGGAGCATGGGGCCTCCTCATAAAAGACTGATAATTGGAATGTCCATGTATCTACACTTAAAACAATAAGCATGTTTCTTCTCATATATAATTTTTTTTTCAAGAAACCATAGTTTTTATCCCTTTCTATCCAAACTCTATCCACGAACTTACAACCACATGTGAGTACAGGTCGTGTTGGAGCGCAATAGTTCAACGGTGTGGTTGTGTCTCGTTTCATGGGACTAAAATTTAAAATTGAAGTAACTTTGTTTCTTTTAATTTGTTTGCAATATACATTTATGTTTAATTAAATTTTCAGACATGTTTATTTGGTTGTAGTTGTCTTATTTTCTAGTAGATAAATTTTTTCGTCCCTTCAAATGTTTACATTGCATTCTTAATTTGAAGTTAAAATTAAATGGTTGATGTAAACTGCGTCATTTGTCTTCTACCAATTTTATTGCTTAAAATAATTGAGTTTCCCTTTTTGTCGTCAATTTTATTATCAATTAAAGTTTAGTAGCTTGCCACATTCACTGCAATAGGATTATTCTTAATTTAAAATGACTTCTTGGTTAAATAAAAGAAAATCTAAAATTTACTACACATTATTATGAAAACCATGCATGCATATTTTTAAATGGGATATTTAAATGCCATAAAATGCACCTAAGAAATACCCAAAAATAGCCCTCGCAAAACTCTAGAATTTACAAAAGCGAGGAAAATTTTCTATCGCCGAATACATGGCACGCACACTAGGTACCGCAAAGGGACACTGCCTTTGGGGCTAGGAAGCCCTATGTGCCTGTCACGTACCCACGGTGCACAAGTAGGAACCTTTGCCGTCTTCGTTTTGAACGTTGGATTCCTCAACTTCGATCTTCTACATTTTTGTCCTCAAATTTTTATTTTTATTTCAATCACGCACTTGATAAATTGCACCCAAAGTACTTCAACTTTTAGGGGCAACATAAAATCTTTATTTTGTGTATGTTGCTATAATCGCTCTCGATATATATTGATTGGAGGAAGGAAAACAGAAAATGGGGCCGCCACCTTTGAATCCATAAACTTGGGCTAACCACTACCCAAACCGTCGAACCGCTATACCTTTAGACAACCCTCACTCCCCTCTACACTTATCACCCAACCACCAGCCCTAATGCCACCAGATTTGGCCGGAATCGATGGCCGAAATCAGCACTTGTCAATACAAAAATCGGTTGCACCACTTTCTCCTGCGAGACCCGTGCCTTTTCCTTCCTCCCCATCAACTATACTCATTAGGGTGTACTTATTCATGGTCTTACAACATCAAAAAATCTACACAATCAAAATTTACAGCCCGATTTTTCAAATTAAGCAACAATACAATTTTCTATTGCAATTTTCGGTGGCGGTTCCGGCATCTTTTGATCACAATGCATCAACTCCACCCATGGGCCTTCATCAATTTGGCCTTCAAATGACAGATCGAACACGAACTGTTCTTCTGTACGTGCGAGAAAGACTTATTTCCATCAATTCAAGGGTCCAAGGTGCCTCAATATACAAATCAACTAAGAAGGATGCATACTCCAGAACAAACGACCATGGGTATTTCATCAATTCATCCAATTAATCCTCCAAACCCGTGCGCCATTTGCAAGCATATTAAGCCCACACCGGTTCAATAAATTGAGGGGGATACAGTTATTATCTATTCCACAAATTCGATCATGAGGCATTCAATTCAGGGATATAAAACATTAGGTCATGATTCAACTACTCCAAAACATTCATCAATCGATCCAATTTTTGAGTCAAAATTGGCCTTTGACTGAACAAAATCAACCCCATCATTTTCTCCACTTTCTGGACAAAATTTGTACACGACAACATTACCATTGGATTCAAAAGCATTGAAAACCTTTTGGGCGAGCTCTATTCAAACCAATTCAACCGGCATCAATGTATTGGAATTCGTGCATAAAGGCACACTTATCGAGACAATAAACTCTGTACTTTCTAGATATATTTTGGCAATGGAAACATCACCATTGGGTCCATAACACATGAAATCCCTTGGGAGACCTCTGTTCTACATTAACCTGTCAGCAACGGCACTTTAGGAATTGTGCCCTTTGGCACACATTTCAATGTAGTGCACCCTACTGATTCTAGACATTCTCAGAGTATGGGGACTGCACCATTGGCCTCAGAACATGCTAAAACCCTTGGGTGGCTCATTTGGCTCCCACTCAATCCCCGACTGCGCGTCCCCAACGCACCACCCCATGTGCGTGTCCCTCTAATGCATGTGCAGGAAGTACCATAACGTGTAGCCACATGAGATCATAGAGCTACTCCTGCTGTACCAGTTGCTTAGCCACCACATGTTCAGTATGATGTTGTCCTTTTTGGCAAACCAGTTATTTCTCAGGCTTAGCGAATCCAAAGAAAGTCCTTTACGTCAATTATATAAGCCTTCCGTAATTAAGGTACGTGAAAGTTTTCACAAATTTGGATTTCATCGTGATTATATAATTAGTCTCACAGATACTACACACATTTTGATCAACTTGACGCAAAAGGATGACTATCCACGGTTATTCCTCAAACCTTCATGGTATATTTATGGTTGTTCTATGAGAGTTATCAATTGGACACCTAGCTTTAGTCTTCAGCATGAGTAGTTTATTTGTGTTTGCTAAGCCCATTGGGACCCAATTCCATATTGCCCATTCACTTCGAGCCAATAACAATTTATTTGTATTAGCTAAGGCCATTAGGACCCCCACTCTATACTGATGATGCGACTTTTGATCTACGTCGACCTAGTGAGGTGAGGCTATACATTGAGGTAGACTTAGATTATTCTTTTCCCGATAAAGTTCAGATTGAGAAAGAGAAGTGTGGTGGTTAATGGCAGACTATCCATATTGTCAAAGGAGCTAGCATGTTGTCAGCACTTCGGCTATCCATATTCAGTCTACTTCTCAACTAGTAACTTCTACAGTTATTTTAGATCCCTCGGTTATGACCACTTCACATACTCTGGTCTAGTTAGTTGCCCCACTAATAACTTCTACAGTTAGTACAGCTCCGTTTATTATTAACACAGTTGCTTCTTAGACTAGTTATGTTATGCCTTCTGTTCAGGTTATTGTTGCTCATATAATGATTAGTTTTCAGATTTAGTCAGTTATTCTCTTAGATGCTCTCCCAGTAATTCAGTCAACTGTTTCCACTATTATAGCCCCTTAGATAGTTTTTGCCTCAGCTGCTGCTATTTTGACTCCACTCAAATAGACAAAACAATTTATGCTTTATATTTTGATCCCTTTGTAAATTTTATGCTTCAGAGGCCACATGTATCACTTGACTCAGAGGATACAGCTACTGTGGTCACACATATTCCAGGTACCACCGTAGGCAGGGGATAGGTACCTTTTACTACTTTTACTCCTCTTATCTATCGCAGAATGTGGATGCATCATTTCTTCTCTACATCCTGAGCAGTTAGACATAAAGTGCTCAAAAGAACATATTGAAGTCCAACAGCAGGGCCATTTTCGCAGGTCTTCTTTCGATGATTTGGTAGGTATGGCTGAGAGGACAGAGGATGATGGTTTGTCCCATTTGGTTGGAATAAATACCAACGAGCTTTGATACCTATTCCAAAGGAAGATCACTAGGAGTCAGTCACGAGATACCTCATCACATTCCCCACCCTTATAACTGTTATCATATGTAATGCTAGAGGTGTAGCTAATAGAAGACGCCTGAAGAGTCTTATTCAGCTTCATGAGGTATATATTTTGGTCATTTTGGAGCTATTTATTCTTGTTGCATTTATTCAAAGCTATCTGGGCTTCGATGCTGGAGTTTAGATTGAGACGAATAAGATAAGGATATTTTGGAACGTGGGGACTACTGCTACTATTCTTGATGATCACCCTCAGTTCCTTCATGTTAAAGTTGAGGAACCTAAACTAGCACATCCCATCATCTTGGCTCATGTCTATGCGTTTTGCGAGGTTGCTGTTAGAAGGGATTTATGAGAAGGTTTTTACCAAATTTCTCTCGCTATGGATGGTCATTGGTTAGTTGGGGGAGATTTCAACGTTATTAGAGCGTACAGATCATAGCACTCGAGATCAAGGTAGTACTATTTTTTGTTCAATAAGCTTATCACCAAGCTTCTGAACACCAGATTCAATTCATTGCTGCCGCGCATTATTTCTCCTCAGTAAAGTGGTTTTATCCCTGGCCACCTTATTAGGGATAATGTATTGTTGACTTAGGAGCTCCTCTACACTTTGGATAATAAAGTGCGATGGGGAATACTAAGTTGAAACTTGACAAGCCTAAGGCAATGATCACATGGATTAGGGTTTCATATATGCTATACTTGAGGCATTTGGATTTATCAGTTATGGATTAACAGGATCAAACGGTGTATATCAGACTGTCAATTCTCGGTGGTCTTGAATGGTCGTCCATGTGATTTTTTCTCATCCTCACTCGATCTCAGACAGGGTGACCCCATTCTACCTTCCTTATTCATTATCGCTGCGGACTATTTCTTATACCTGCTCACTTAGAGGTTATAGTCTATCCCAATATGCATTATTGACATAGAGGTAATACTCTTATTTCACACATTTCATTTGCTAACAACATGATCATATTCGCCAATGGTCAAAAACAGTCTATCAAGAGGGCAAGAGGATCCTCGAATGTTTAGAGCATTACGACGCGATCTCTGGCCAGTTGGTCAATAGAGAGCCGGGCGATTTTATACTACCTAGAAGGGTATCAGATATTCAGATCAGGAGACTTGTGTTCTTAGGTGGGTTTACGGATCAGTAACAGCCATTCACTTATTTGGAGGTCTATACTATCCTCTATACCACTTTATTTTCTTCAGATTATGCAACCTCTTAAGGCTATAATGAAGAAACTGGAAAGCATTTTTGCGCAGTTCCTATGGGATTCTAAGGATCAGGAATTTCTCTTACATTATTGGAAGAGATGGAATGAGATTTACCTGCCAACTGATAAGGGTAGGCTAGGCCTCAGGAAATTAGAAGACGTGGTAGACACTTTGTTCATGAAGCTTTAGTAGTTGTTTCGGTCTTAGAGATCTCTTTGGGCTCAATTCTTATTAGGCAAATATTTTTTGGAGACACATACATCACTTTCAACTGTTTCCCATTTAGCCTCTCCTGCCTAGAAGACCACACATTGCGTGGAATCTTGGAGTCTGTCAAATATTCTTTTGGTATGATTGTTGGATGGGAAATACTATATTGGCATCCTTATTTCCATGGAGGCAGCACATATCTATAAAGGTACATGACTTCTTTGATGGCACTAGGTAGGATTTTCGGAGATTATTAAAAGCTCTTCCACCTAATATGGTGGAGCATATCAGGGCCATTACTTTATGTGCAGAGTTCCCAGACTTCATTGTTTGGAAGGACACTTCAAATATTAGTGTTTTAGCTACCAGTCAGCATGGCAGCTAGTCCGATCAGGTAGACAGCCTCATGACATATTCGATTAATATGGAGCTCTATTATTCCTACCACGATCACATTTTTCTGCTTGAGACTATGGCATAATCTGATTCTAGTAGATGTTGTCCTATGGAGAGTCTTTGAATGTCAGTTGGCCTCTCAATATCAGTGTTGTTTCAAGACTAAGACCATCAACCACTTTTTCACAAGCGACAACGTCTCTGACCAGGTATGGCATCATTTTAGAGTCATTTTTCATGTACCTATGACATTAGGAAAGAGCGTCAGATAGAGATTCCAGATATGGCATTATTTTGAACAGTATGTACGAGATGAACATATTCACATTATTATTCCTCTACTGATTTTCTGGTTTATATGGACTGAAAGGAATGACGTGAAGTACAGGATAATCTGCATGGTGCCCAGACGTATCATCTAGAGAGTCTACCACTTGATCATTTTTCTTCACACTGGGGATTATTTAGAGCTTGGCATTGGCGAGGGGGTTTGGATCTTTTACCCATCCTCGGTATTTCTATGACTCTCTCTCTCTCCCATCACCACCTGTTTTGGTTGTGTGGCTCACTCCACCAATTGGATCTTACAAGATCAATACTGATGGATGCATCAATGATGAATTTGCGATTGGTGGAGGCACCATTAAAGACCATACAGGGCACTGCATTAGGGCATTTTCATCATCATATGGCCCATATTTGATTTTGGAGGCTGAGCTCAAAGTTATATTAGATGGGATTCTATTGGCCATAGGACTCGGTATTTCAGCTATTTAAGTTGAGGCAGATTCAACTGTGGCTATTCACTGCATCACTAGGAGTGGGGGACCATGGACGACCCCTAACCCCCATAGACCTTCCTTGGTGAACCCTAAAAAGTCACTACGGACGTGTGAATATCTTTATTAAAAAAAACCTTAAACCCTAAATTTAAAAAAAAAAAACCCCTAAACCCTAACCCTAACCCTAAACCCTAAAGCTTCTTCTCTTCAACTATTTTTTCACTCCTCAGTGTGATGTCATTACAGTGCTCCATTGGGTTGACCTCGGTGTCATTGGGAAACTTCCCGTACTGTTGGGAATTTATTTTAGCTGCTAGCTAACCAATATGTACCTCTAGATTCTTTATTGTAGTCCCATATTGGTCATATGAGTCTCGATGTTGTCAAGTCTTGACTCATCCTTGTTGAGCCTCGTCCTAGTCTCTAAAATAAAGGTTTCTAAGATATCCTCCAATGATGGCATTCCTTCAAACCCTGATTTTGAACCTAGGTGGTAGTTGCAACACCTTCGCATTGTTACCATAGGAGAAGTTCTCATGGTTTCGCGGTACTGAATGGTACTGGTTTGCTGAATAGTTTTATCTCTGACTCAAGTTTCTGTATTCACATACTGGACTTGCTCATTCTCCGTCTTAGACTCGTGGTATGATGTAGAAGCAACCATGATAGAATCTGCTTTCTTCTGAGTACCTTATGATGTCAATCCAGTTATTTGAGTTGTGAGTGATGATATACACCTCATAAAGACCACCAACTTTCTTTGCATTTGAACGCTCACTTAGCCATTGATAGCTGTTGGTGGCTATTTCATCCAACAGTGAATAGGCAATATCTGTAGTTTTAGACATTGAAGTACCACCTGCTGCAGCATCAACTATTGTCCATGTCTGACCATTCAACCCATTGTAGAAGATTTCCATTTACATCTAGTCATCATAACCATGTTGAAGGCATCTTCTATGTAGATCTTTGAATCTCTCCCAAGCCTCATCGAATGGTTCGAAGTCTGCTTATTTAAACTCGCTAATTTCACTTCGCGATTGAGCAGCCTTAGAATGAGGAAAGAATTTGATGAGAAATTTTTGAGCTAGTCCATCCCAAGTTGTGATGGATCTATATGGAAATTATTGGAATCGTGCTTTAGCTTTATCCCTTAAGGAGAAGGAAAATAGGCGAAGTCAGATGGTGTCTTTAGTAACGACATTCATCTTTACGGCGCCGCGGATTTTAAGAAAAGAACCAAGATGAGCATTTGGATCATCTGTTGGAAATCCCCCAAACCGATTATGTTGAACCATGTGTATCAATCCTGGCTTCAATTGGAATTTATTTGCAGCCACAACCTGGCGTGCAATATGGAGTAGTTGTCGTTGACCATCGGTCTGACATAATCTTTAATGGCCCGTTGTTGAATGTTTTGATTCGTTGTTTGTTCTGCCATTGCTTTGATTTTGTTTCTTTGTATGCTCCTTAAAAATTTGAAAGTTCATTCAGTTTCAAGATCAAAGGATAATCATCAAACGCTCCTCGATCTTCGCATTGACCTAAACCAAAGAACAAACAAGCAAATTAAAAGAAAATAAATATAAATTAAAACAAAATTACTTCGTAATAATATGAGAAAAAAATCAAATATACACACACACACACGCACATACATGATGAATGTTTTAAACTAATCTAATGATGAATGTGGTGACAAATTCAACAAATAAATGCAAGTTAGGAGAATAATTAAGATGAGAAAGCCTGGGTTATGATTTCACCTAACTATGAAATATGATTTATAATTATATAGTTATCTCTAATCAATGTTTTAAAGTTTATAAGCAAGAACCCTAATATAATTCTATCCCTTTCTCAAATATCGGGTAAAAATTAAACCTAGAAATTAATTCT
This sequence comes from Fraxinus anomala, assembly GCA_903798345.1. NCBI lineage: Eukaryota > Viridiplantae > Streptophyta > Magnoliopsida > Lamiales > Oleaceae > Fraxinus > Fraxinus anomala. The sequence continues at coordinate 10,579 of CAIGRN010012413.1, forward strand.
AATATCCATATTCTGAATTAAAATTGAAGAATTTTCATGTTCATCGTTCTTATGTGGAACAAGCTTCAAATCATTTATACTTTCTCTCGAGACCTATAAAATCTAGGCTATGTTATTCTATGATCACGCCTAAATTTTCATTTCTCAAGTGCCGAAATTTAAAGCATTAAATTATTCAATTAGTGGCCAATTTGAAAGCATTAAGAATAAATAACAAAAATAAACGTGATTGGAAAGTCTCAAAGAAATAACTATAATAAAATCAAACCATATTCTCAAATTTTAGTTACATCAAACCCCAAATTAGAAGTTTAGTTCATGACGGAAGCCATAGAAATAATCAAATTCAAATAAAATAACATAGAAAAGAGAATAGAAAAACTATTTTTGGTAGATCTTCAAACTCTTTCGTGATGTTCTTGATTTCTTGATGATTGCCCGGTTGAATTCTTGCTCTTGACTCGATGAATTGTTGTTGGAAATTGGTCTTTAAGATTGTATTTATATCATCTTGAAGTCTTAAAAGAGTTAAGGTTGAATTGGGATTTAAAAAGAAGTCAAAATATGCCAAAATTCTTCTCTCCCGGCGGCGCTTCAGAGTGTTCGATCGGCCTGCACTTCTTGGGCCTCCTCATTGGCCTTTGCCAAACTTTCAACGAACTCCCTGTTTCGCCTCAGGATGTCCCTTAGCAAGGCCTAGGCCTCAATGCTTACACCGAAGATTTGAGCAGTTTGGCTCACCAAGGTCGCGGTTAGGTCTACCACATCACAAGTGGCCACATAATTCTGCTACCTCCCCATTCAAAACCGGCAATAAGTGGCAGTGGCTACTTTGCCTTCGGGAGGTAGCATCGACATAACTTCGAGGGTCCATTCATCATCCTATCCCATCAAGAAGCTCATTGTTTTGCTTGGAATGGCAGATGAAGCCTCGACAGCAATGGCTTTGCCCTTATTAACCAAGACCTCACCGCCCTTCTTCACATCCTCTTTACGAGGCACTTTCTGGCCTCCTTTGGCAGCAGCGATGGAAGCATGCATAAGCTTTGGAGGAGGTGATGGTAGATGACCAACTGAGGTATTTAAACCTCCAGAGGCGACAAACGAATAAAAAAAGTACACTTTTCTCTTCTTTGAGTGGGTCTCCACCATTTTCTCCTTCCCCTTATCCTTAGCAAAAGCCCTCTCTTCAATAGGCTTCTCGGAGCGATCCTTGCTGATCCTCTCTAGCTTGTCTCTAAAGTACTTCACAACGCCAGAAGTGGGCTTAAGTCCTTTAGGCTTCGATGTAGAAATGGCATTTAAAATTGAGGCCATATCCGGGGGCCGGATACTTCTTCGCAAAATTCTCTGAAAAACAAAATATGTCGGCAACTTCATAATGCTTATAACCTCAAGGTGCTTCAAAATGTACCTTTCGAAGCTCTTATGCTTCAATAAAAAAATCTTTGGCGGGCGATGAGGCGGTCGAAGTGGCATGAAGTTGTCATCTTTAATCTAAAAGCTGGCTATGGCTATTATGTTACTCTTTACGTCGCATATATAAAATAAACGATATATATATAAAAGCTCGTGTTACTTTTTTAAAAATTAAAATTAGACTTCATTAAATTTAAACAAACAAATCGATCTTTTAAAACTAAAACAAGCAATTAAATTTCAAAATTAATGTTCTTTAGAACTTGTTTGAACCCCATTTCTAGTCAAAAATGTATTTTGAAATAATTATTTGATAGAGAATGTAGTTAAAAAATAAAGAAAAATTTTAGATTTGCTTATAATATTATTTTATTGAAGAATGTGTAATTAAAAATAAGCGAGAAAAATGTATTTTGAAAATAATAGAAAACAAACAAGTGTTTAATGAGTCATTATCTTACAAAAACATGTTAAGAATAACATTTTACATTGAATAAAATTAAATAAACAAACAACGTATGAAAAATGCTTGAACTATTTCTCTAAAGAAATTTGAATTTTTATTTGTCTATCTATTGAAGTTTCTTATATTGACGCATTAAACTCGTGTAGCTGTCTCTTGCTCTGTATAGTGGTCAGGATTGAATGTTGAGCAGATATGCTTGCCAGGCTATAGTTGTTATGTTTTGTTGCATCCTATACGTTTGTAATGGTTCGATAATTGTGTATGCAAAAACAATTATAAAGACAATAAGTGAGAGATATCATATCATGTTACGTGGATGTTAAGACAGCATTTGATGATAATTGTTGATACATCGTTACCATATATATTTACTGACATTGTTTGTTGATCGTTACCATATATATTTACTGACATTGTTTATTGATCATTCGATTCATCAACAACCAAACTCACTTTTTAACTTTTACAATAGAACAAAACACAATACAAAAGACAAGAATAGTAATTGATTCCTCTTATCAAACATGATATTTACATTATTAGGCCATGTTGGAGACTACAGAGCTCCAAAAACATTACATCAAATAGAAACCTGTCGTATTAAAGGCAGAAATATATAGCAACCTGCTCCACTAATAGATATACAACTCACGGCAAACAAACTAAAAACATTGTTTAAGCAATGTAACGGAACAAGGTTGGGAAGAATAATGTCTAGCATTAATCTCCACAGATTTGAAAATTAGCATAGCTCAATTACAGTTTCATAGGTTTGGGCATCCATTATTTTTGTCCAAGTTCAACACTAGCAAGTGGCCAAAAGGCTCGCTACCTTTCAGTTTCCTTTCTGCTTTTCAAGGATGTGAACCACCGAAAAAGAAGCAAGTTATACTATGTACATTTGACAAAACTTGGTATCCCTCTATACTCTCGAATTTACCATTTCCTCCACTGTCACCTCATTGTCAATAACAAATGTCCTCATCAAGCACATATAAGAGTTGATAATCAAAGTCCTATGTAGGAATTAAAGATGCGTGCCTTGGAGTGGCACTCCTGTGCTACAAGCAGCACTCTCAATCTATCTAAACCAGAATCTAGATATCATCGGATTAGTATACCTCCCCACCCATCAGATTATTCACCTCCTTGATTAAATTCCAAAATTTGTGTGATGATTTTTCTTTCATGCAGAAAGCCAAGTCAACTTCTCCCAACTACAAGTGAGATTGCTCAAAAACCCGATGAATCATTTTTTATATGACAACCCACTTCCCTGCTTCTATAGTAAATGAAAAACACACACTTATGTGCTATTTTTGCTGAAATGACTAATCAACAATTAAAGGACATCAAATGGTTTCTGCATGAGCACTATCATCTTCTTATGGTAAACATTTCTCCCCAGAAAAGTTTAATTCCTGAAACTCGTATTTGGCAGACTCCATCAGATTATTCACCTCTTTGACTAACTTCAAAATTTGTGTGAACAATTTTCTTTCACAGAGAAAGCCAAGTCGACATCTCTCAACTACAAGTGCAACCCGACGAATCATTGTGCCACTACAACTAATAAGTAATTTTAGTAAATTTTAGCCGGATTCATTGTGGAGTTGACATAATGCTTAATTTGCTTGATGCAGCTCTGCAATCATGAAGAAATATATAAAATAAACATTGCATATTCTAACAAAACATGCACAAATCTTCCTATAAACCTCAACTCAATAGATTTATCAGTCAACATTAGCTCCGGAAAAGACAAAATTTAGCAGTCTCTATTTTGGGTTCGGCAAAAATTGCCTGGTGCATAATTAAAGCCAAGAAGTGCCACTTCCACAAATATTAACCTATTCCACAACATAGTTGTAAACAAACAAGACAGGCAAAGTGATTGCCTTGTCATTCAAGTTAGTTACTACTAACTATATTGACTGATTGAGAACTAGTAAACCAAGACCTAGGACCACTTGCTTAGTTAAGAAAAGAAAATTATCAGCTGTGGTAATCGAAGAGGCCAGGTTCTGAGAAAAATCAGAGCGAAATGCCCCCTCTATTTAACTCAAAACTTCCATAAGACTGAACTTAAGATGCTTCAAGGATTTAGTAGTCTAATGAAGTCATAATCTTTCTTTCTTGCCCATCTTTTTCTATACATTGACAGTTACATTTCACAACACCTAGCAAGACAACAAGATCAAAAATACAACACTAACTCCAAAACTAGGATACCATAACAAAATTATACCATCATTATTCAGATTACTAGAAAGAAAATGAGGAAGCCCACAAACCAAAATTGCTAAACCAACTCATACACAAAATTAAGTACTCACAAAAACTCTGCTTGCAGCTTGAGAATTGCGGAGTAAATTTTCCTCCTTGAACCAACAGCATTGATCCCCATGTCTTTGAGATCCTCCAGAGTTAACATCGGCAAGACCTCATTGTCGACCTCATGTATCTCAAAAACTGGGGCGTATCTTCCTAATCCCAGGCCAACTAACCACTCCCTCACCCCGTTGCTTGCTTCATTATGCTGATCCTGCGAATTGACCTCGTTCTGAGTTATTCCATTGCTCTCTGAAACCCGGGTCCTACTTCCTCTCCTTTGTCTATCCCAAAACTGCAAACCCATATTCTCTCCAGAATTAACCGGGCTCTGCTCTTTTAACAAAGGACTATCCGAACCCTCAGGCTCCAAATCCCTAAACTCTCCGTTATTATTCTCGGTTCCTTCTTGAAAAGGGTTTGTGCTGTCAATTACACCTCCACCACCGCTGCCACCGACTCCATTATTAAGGATGGAGTCGAACTTATTCCAATTGGTGCGAGGCCGCTTGATAGGCTTCTTGTTCTTGTGCTTTCTGTGGATGAAGTCAGCTTCCTCAGCATAATTCTCGGCGAGCTCAAAATTATCCCGGTAATTTGAGTCGGTACCATTGACAAGGTTGGTAAGGGGCCTAGTTTTGGAGGTCTTGGCGGCGAGGGAAGGGTCCTTGTGGAAGCGCCAGGTTTTGCTGGGGCGGCGAAGGTGGTGGTTGTTCGAGTCGTATGGTGGGTCTCCACCGATCTCGCCCAGGCGGACGCTGGGGCGGCGCTGGCGTTTGGGGGCCAGGCTAGGGCCCAGGTTGATGTTGGCAGCGATAGTAGCTGAAGTTGGTTTATTGGCTGTAGGATGTTCGATTGGAGGTGGGTCTGGAAATGTCGCCGCAGTGGTTGGTGGGTTGGAAGAATTTAGGACGTCCGGCGGCTGTAGCTCCGTCGCCATCCGTGAGAGTGAGTGCAAGTGTTGTTTATCGGGGTTAAGATAAAGGGAAAGAATTGTTCATGCTCAATTATACGAAATATTTTCCAATTTTCGTTTTGGAAAAAATACATAACTACGAAAATTTTAAAATACATTTTCAAAAATTTAAAATTTATGAAATTTCAAAAATTATATGTTGCATTGTATGATGGGTTATGCGCACAATAATATACAATTTATGATTACGATCACATAATAGTTACAAATAACTTTGTCCGGAAAGCCCTCATGAAATTTCAAAAATTAGATGTTGCATTGTATGATGGGTTATGCTGACAATAATATAGAATTTATAATTACGATCACATAATATTTACAAATAACTTTGTCCGAAAAGCCTTCACTGTGCAAGCACTGTGCTCATGAAGGGGAGGAGTCATTTGAATGAGCAGTGATAGGCTTGCAATATATATAAATAATCAAATTACACAATTCTCGATATTTTTGAATGAACGGTGAGGTTTTTGAACAGGAGAGCACAGAACTCTTACGGCTCCCATGTCCATTTCCTCTCTAATATACACGTGAAAAGCCAAATTTATTGAACTATATGATAGTATCATTACAACAATATAGATCAATGATTATTATACATGATGATAAATAGCATCATTCAATGTAAAGAATAAGAATAATACTAACATCGATTTATGCGCCAACAAAGTGGCATATGTCCAATTAACCGTATGGAATATTGAACTATTTAAGTAGACTATATCATTGAACACCATATTGAACTATTTAAGTAGACTATATCATTGAACGCCACTACATTGCAACGTAAACCCAGGTGGTGCTACACACAGCATCACTCGTCATGTAAAAAGAGCAAATTGAAAATCATCTTTATTATCATGTAAATTTACCTCCCTATGGGTTCAAAAATATACAACTCACCGCATCTTACACTATTTGGCCAATTTACCAACAAGGTTTATGTAAATCACAAGAATAAGTTGCACGCTTAAAACCACAAGGGGTAATATGCAGGCTTCTGGAACAAGAAATGTTCAGTTAAAAAAACAACTAAATCTCCAAAATTGCAACACAGCTTCAAAGCCAAGCCACCACATGCACAATTCAGGATCAAATCCAAACGCTGGACAACCTACAACTATACGTTGAGCTGTACATTACCGAAAGGAAGCTGGAAGCATCTCATTACCCAGCCTCTAAACAACCTTCTAACCAAATTGCAATTTATGATCTTAAAAATGAAAAGGAAGGTTAATTAAAACAAGTTCAAAAGTTACCTCTCGTGTAACTGACCAAGATGTCATCTAGATGTAGGGGATGGTGGCCGATTATTTGGTAAGGAAATTGGTGTTAAAGGTGGTGAAGAAATATCATCAGCCATCTTTGGAGTTTGAGAAGCTTCTGAAGGAAAATGCGGTGCCACTTCTATTTGACCTCCAGAAGGAATAGAATAACTACAAGAAATTATTTGAGGCATTGGAGGTGTAGACTTTGTTATGGGCATCATCGATATGTTTGAAACATATAGCTCATTACCTTTAGATGCCAAGGGACCTGAATGAGCAATGCAATTGGATGGTCTCTTATATGCTAAATGAGCGGGGGGAAGAGGAAGCTCGTGAAGTTCACTTATTTTAGGTGATGACACAAAAGTTGGTGAAACACTTGAAGACAATTTGGGAGTTGATGTGGGCCGAGGTAACGGAGTGCGCAGCAGGGACCCTGAAAATGGAGGATATCCTGATGACATAATAGGACCACTAGACGAGAAATTTGGGTAGTTTGGCCATGGCTGACCTGTTAATGGACCAGAAAAGGCTTGTCTTTTGACTTTCTTGGTATCAGATGCAACACTTGGATCAAACTGTTCGGATGAGCGGCCATCAGAGAATGGAGGGGGCAATTGACTGCCTCTTGTATTGATGTTGCTCTCTTTGAGCACCAATTGTGAATCTAAGATCATAGGCCCAGACAATATTTCATTTGCCACAAGCTTTTCATATTTGTTATGCGCCAAAGGGGATGAATGCCACAAGTTCGTGCTCGCTTGTCTTCTTTGAGGAACTTCACCATCTGATTTACAAGAACCTGGGTCCTTTGTCTCCATTGGCGTGGGTAGCACATATGATGTGAACTTGTATGATGGTGAAGGCCGCAACTGCGACAGACGCCCAGCTGGATTGAGTTTCTCCTCAGGAAGGAGAGGCGCTGATTTGCTAATTGTCTTAAACTCTCTGCAGTAGGAAAATGAATTTCGACCGGGATTTCTTTCTAAATTTTCCTGCAAACACATACAAAAGAAGGAATCGGCTTCAGTGGCTTAACATAGGCTGCAATTATATTGTATATTTAGCAACCCAAAAAAATTAAAGCAGGGAACCTTTTAAACAAAACACAATAATCTAGTTAAAAACAAATAGCCGGATAGCAAACATGCTAGTCAATCAATTCCATTCGTACACACATGAACACATTTATTCCAGGTCAAGTTCAAGTGGTTCAAGGTGTGGACTGCACAAACCTTTATCCTCATTCACGACTTCAAATTGGTATAAACCAATTAAAATCTAAGTAACTCTTCTCCATGGTCCCAATTACATCTATTTTGAGCCACATATTATGTTTTTTTTCGGGTACTTAAAACTTAGTTTGTGTCATCATACCACTTAGAATTTTCTTTCAAGATGTTCTGGATCCCCCAATATATTATGCATTAGATTTGAAATACAATAATATGCAGTCATCAATTTCATTAATAAGGTATTTCCAAGGCGTTTGATCAACAGGATAAGGAACAACTTAATGATTCCCCATACGACCTGCCAGACGGTGAGGGACATCAACCATGAAATATGCATTTCCAATATGTTCATTTTGGTGTTCTAAATCTCTATGCACTTCATCAACCTCATAATTTGAGTGAAAATGTACATGATACAACAGATAAGAATAATAGATACAATTGTGTGCTTCACACATGGAATAAATATTATGACATCCAGTGTTAGCATCCTACTTCCCTTTTCTAGATATCACGTTATAAAGTTCATTTTAGAAAAGTGAAACTACTTTTAAAGTAATCCAACAAAAACTTAAAAATAAATAAATAAATAAATAAAATACAAGTTCAGAGAGCAAGACCAAAAAATAAATAAATAAATCATTTGTATTCCAGGAAATATGGAATATATAGATGAAGTTAAAATTCAAAACAGCATTCAAGAATTGGATTTACATATAAGGAGATTTATAATTTTTGAGATGGAGGAAATAGAAGACGGGATCTGGGGGCAAAGCTACCCTGGTAAAGCACAGTAAAGGATCTGTACCTTTGCTGCACTCAATTTGGTGTTAAGAGGAGATGCAGTATCAATTTTATCCAACTGCAAATAAAAAAGGAAAATAGATTGAGAGAGTAACCATATATGGCAATGAGCAGTGTATTCACGTCGTGTAATGCAAATTAAAACCAAGGTGTTTTGGTTCGGTATGCAAAAATACAATGATAGAAAATCCAGACAAGGCCAGCGCTTACAAATCTTATAAATGCACGTCAACAATCAGAAAACCTCTGTAGCACGAACACTTCAATTAAGGTAGCGTGTCCGTGTCGCACACGAGTCGATACCGACACTTCTCGTACACTCTACCATAATCATTTTTTTTATATATTAGAAATATTGTATATTGTTAATTCAAAATTATTAGCAAGTAACATATAAGTACTCATGTTTAAAAGATTTCAACAAAAAAAATTAATAACAAGTATAAAACTAAATTTATACTATATAAATGAATAATTTTTAAGAATTTAATCAACGTGTCGATGACGTGTCATCTCTGTACTTTTTTTAAAAATCGCACGTCGGCGTATCCGACACGTATCGTGTCGAACACACATGTCTGTGTCGGTGCATCATAGCAGAAAACACTAACTTGTCTCCATTTGAAAGTCGTATATTGTGGATGCAAGTGCATTAAGAATTAATATTAAATATTTCCACTCTGCTCTATCATGAACCATTTCCATAATTAAACCACCAAGACTCAAATTTTTTTAGGAGATTGCTCCTCCATGCGAGTTTAGGTCAACCTCTCTCTCTCTCTATTTTACAGTCCTATAGTACTTCACTAATTTGATTGTTTCAAAGGAAAACCAGAGAATATGTTCCTTCAGCCAAATCTGATGTTGGCTTAATAAGAAACGTGTGCAGAACCAATGACTTAAGTAGTTCTTATTTTCTATTTGATAGTATATTGGCTGGAGCAACCACAAGCAGTCTTCATTTGGGATCTTGTATATTTTGCTTCTCTTACATCTTACTGATTTTACTCCTCATCTTTTTCTGAATCTGCCAACAAAATTTTGATTGCTCATCCAGCACCAAAGATACATCATGATGCCAGAAACTCAAAGCACAAGTTATGTAAATGGGAAAGGAGAAAAAAGGAAACAAAAGAAGAATTAGAATAATAGAGAGAGGAATTTCAACATGACTGAGAATATCAAAATAATTGTTTATCATCATTAAAATACGCGAGTCTTTTTAATACTTCAATATTTTCAACCAAACATGAGATTTCCCCAAAATAAAATATTCAAAATTTACTTATCTTGAAACGAATAATTGTTGTAAGAAAATATATTAAAATCTATTTTCTACTTTTACGTTTAAAACAAGTGTATTTTCAGTAAGTAGATAACATAATCAACAAGTATTCAGAATGAAAACAATTGTGTACACTACATATTAATAATTCATAACCAGTAGAGGGTTACCCTGTCTTGGTATTAAGACAAGTTCAAGTCCTACCTCCATTGAGTGT
>CAIGRN010012419.1:671-11973 GCA_903798345.1 Fraxinus anomala
ATAAAATCATCGTTTTGGACGTTTTCAAGTCAATCCCACGAAAAACTTGAAAACAAGGGAAACAAACTTGAAAACAAGGGAAACAAGGGACATAGAGAAAGAGAGAGAAGATGAGAGAGAGAGAACACGTTTTCCTTTTTTTATTTTCGTAAACAATTTTTGAAAATGTAAAAAAGAACACATTTTTAACAATCTCAAAATACATCCCCAAAACACAAAACTCAAAATGAATTCAAAACTCAAAACACAAAACTGAAACACAAAGAGAACGGCCCCTAAATGAACCAAATCACAAGTGAAAAGGATCAATAAAATATTGCGAAAAGTTTATGGACCAATTTGCAAAATTGGCCCCAAAATGTGAAGATATACGAACGCACAAGCCTGCAGGCCATGCGTACGCGAGATCCCATTATGGGCCGACTGAAGTTAAAATCATTATACTAGGCATACACTCAATTTATACTATGCGTACGTATAGTTTTCCGACTGTGAAAGATTTTCTTTCATTTTTCTTGTTTCGGCAAATTTTGCTATGATATCTTTGCATCTTTTATAACCTGGAATCCGTCCAGAACGTGGAGAACCGCTCTAGACCTAAAAAATTCATAGATTCTAATCAATTTTGGAGGTGAAGGACACGGCTAACAACGTAGAATCAAGACGAATTGCATAGAATATTGAAGATTTTTCATCCGAATTGAAGATTCACATCAAGAACGTGGAAAACTCCTAATTTTTCATTATTTCTTCTTTCCAAGTGATGATTTTACTATTGTTCTTTTGTAATTTAAATCCAAACATGTTAGGATAGTTTTTCCATTTGTATTGGATGAGTATTTAAATCCTATTTTTATTTATATCAATTCAAAAAGTTAATTTAGAAAGTTCTTGTGTGTTTTTTTTTTTAATTGATTTTACATACTCATTGCACTATTTGGTTGTTTGACCATTAATTGAATAATTAATTGTTTGTTGTACTGTAAGAATACTCACAATAAGTTTAAAACGTGGTAAAATCAACATGTATAGTTAAAATTAAGAATAATATCTTTCACACATGCAATATCATTGATAATCTAAACTAAATACATAATTTTTATATGAATTCGTATTAGGAATAAAATCATCTCGTGTTAATCGTAAGTTGGTGTATCTTGAAAAATATCATTTAACATATTAACTTTATCGATTTTCAAAATACATGAATTGAATAATTTAATTATTGAGAATTAAAATAGATGGAAATAGGGGAATGCATTAATCCAATACAAGCATTCACATTATATTTAATTACTTTATATCGTTTTCTTAAAATAGAATTAGAATAAATAACAAACAAATCACAACTCTTTTGATATCACCATTCTTCGAAATTAATAGTAGCTATTGAACTATAAATTAAACTTTGCTTCTCGTAGGAACGATACTCTTAACTCATAAATCTTATTACTTGTACAATGATCCCGTATGCTTACGGATTTCACGCGAACAGTAGCAACCAAGAGGTGCATCATCCACCAAGGAAAGCCGTCCATCACTATAGTCATCTCAAAGATTTGAACTTTGGGGTACCCGAAAGGAACCCCCAGCATAGAGCATTTGGTAAACGGGTTTTATCCTCACGGTCAAAACTATGCTAAGAATGGTGCCAACACCGCAAAGTCCGGCCAAAACAAGGAAGGTGAGTCTAAAACAATTTGGACCTAAGCAAGAAACAGCGTGCTGTTTTGATGCCTCATTATCATATAGAAAGCCCGCAAGGAGACCCGAGAATAGGTATGCACCGAGTGGATTGCCAAGTGACATAAAATTGAAAATCATACCAAAATTCTTAAGGCCAAATAGCTCGGAGGCTGTTGGGACCATGACAGAAAATTGAACACCATAGCAGATTCCCAGCAATGCAGTTGCGGCATAAAGAGTTCCATTAAGAGCTGAAGCAAAAAGAAGATATGCAATTATCATTATAACTTGTGTAACTGTCATCCAAACTGTCCTAGGGATCGTTTTTGATCTGCAAATAAGATAGTACCACAAATCAGATCAAACCGAAAAGAATAAATGACATTTTCTAAGGAATTTGTGATTATTCCTGATACATAAGCAATAGGATAATCTTAAAACATGCAAATACAAACCTGACAAAATATTCAGAAACAACACCTCCACCAAGGCGACCCACAAAATTGAAGAAGCTGAAGAGGGATAACAGGATCTTTGTATCATGCATATATTGAGCTATTCCAATCTGCGCCAGGTTATTGAGAACGGTAACACCAGAGCCAACCCCGACAAAGTAGACCAAGAACAGAAGCCAGAAATCGGCTTTGATCATAGCTTCAGCAAATGTAAAATCATCCCCTCTTCTAGGTCTCCTCTTTTTCTTTATCGCGCCTTCTCCTTCGGCAATAAGCATATCCACTTCGGACATGCTGTCACTTTCATGAAAACTTCCAAGGTTTGTAGATGATAAAGATGGTGTCAAAAGCGGTTCTATTTTGTCTGCATTGCCATTGTCTTGGTCAGAAGTTTTTGCTGGTCCAACATATTGGACATGAGCGGCAGATTTGCTGCTACTGGAGGGGTATAAAGTCATCTTCACAGGGATGGCAAGTGGAGCCATTAGAAAGAGGACCATAAGAACAAGAAAAAAATAGGAAATGGGAGGACTTAAAGAGAGCACATCGTCCAAAACAGTAGTTGTAAGAACATATATACCAAGCAAGATACTAGAAGCTTGAATGAACAGAAAATGGCAATTTTCCGAAGTATCATCACCAGAAGCTGGAGTACACGGCCTAACAAAATACATCATAATAAGACAGAGAGTAGGAATCCCAAGTGCGAGGAATAGCATGAGTTTAGAAGAAGAATTTTTAAGCAACATGCTATAAATCTCTGTATATACAGCAGCACTAAGTCCTCCATAGCCCTTAATAATACCAGCGACTGTGCCTCGACTTAGAGGGAAGTTTCTCATATTAGTCACAAGTACTGCAGTGCTGAACCAAGCATTGCTATTTGTTGCAATACATAAAGCAACCCATAACTGCAAGTGAACAAGCATATATGGTTACTGCCTGGAAAAGAAAGGACTACATGTGTCAAATAATACAGCACAACAGGAGGATCAATCCAATTATTTAGATGTTCCAAGCACGAACATCTTCTCTTGAAGCAGGTAGAACCTCAAATTTCATGAAGATGAAGAAATATTTTATTTATCCTTCTTCATCGAGTCTTTGTTTGGGGTGAAGGGGTCTATAGTATAGCTATCAGACACACAGACTACAGCTATTGTTTCCAATGAGTTCAGTTCATGAACAGATACTCTCGCACTGCACAAATCAGATGGAAAAAGCGCTTGCAGAATTGCAATCCAACTGAGCTTGAATGAATCAATAACACAAATTGAAAACAAGAATCAAGTTTACTCTTCAATAAATATATTCTTTTATTTTTAGTTTATACCCAAAATATATCGCTCTTTAACTAGTGAAAATCAAATTATTTGCACCAGAAATATGCTTTATTAAACGCTGCACAAGGCCGTTAAAATGGAAAATCCCCTTGCCTTAAGTTTTATCACCCAACCAGCTTCCAATTACTATCTAATCTATCTTACACCAGTATTACTGCTATCTTTGGCAGTAAAAGCCGAATGAACTTCAACCAGCAATCACCAGTAAAAGAAATCCAAATTGCAGGACCTACTCGAAAAGCTCAATCCCCTTCCTAATCCATTACACACGTCATCATCACTAGTTTCGAAATTAGTCCAGTTTTGTCGTTTGGGCATAAGATTGACCACTTCCATCACTACAAGGAACTGCGACGACGACGACAACTCAGGAAGCTATTAGAGCCAATAAATTAAACTACACATCGCTTAACGTTTCCATTTATTTTCTTGTTCATTTATAAATATACAATTGAATAGTGGATTTCTAAGTTCCAAAACATTAGACAATAACACATAAAACAGATCCAAGTTGAGTAATAAATTATAAAAAGAATCAATTCAAAACCAAAAATTACATACAATCATCAATCCAAACAACGAAACTCAAAGAACAGATCTTTATAATAAAACCCTGTAAGCAAAACTAAAAAATACAAGAACAGATACTTTACCAGCCAATAAGGCAAATCAAGAACAGTACGGCTAATGGCAAGCCAAAGAACCCCATAACCCAAGAAACATGCAAAAGCACCAATCGAAAGAATCACCAATGGTGGGAACTTGTTGCATATAAGTCCAGGGAGTATGCCGACATTTTCACCAATATCATTCGCCACCCCAAGCATTGTGAGGTGCCTTTGGTTGAAACCCAGAACTGATTTTAATGAATGAGAGTAGAGTGGAAAATTATAGGCATTTCCAGCTGCTATTTGCATCCAAACAGATGCTCCAAGTCCAACCCATGGAGGCCTACTCCCTCTTTTCACAGTCACCATTTTTGAACTCCCAAATATTCAAATTTGGGAAATACAAGAAACACAAATTTACAGAAGCATTGAGTAGGGGTGGGGTGGGGTGGGGTGGGGTGGGGTGGGTGACGGTGGGGGTTCCAGATTGTTATGATCAAGGAGATTTTAAGCTGAGAAGGTTACGTGTTTTGTTCGTACCTTTCTTGAGTCACGAGGAAGTGGGGTTTGTTTGGGCCGGATTGAGTACAAATGAACGAACTAGATTGCATTCAATGTTCTGAAAGCGAGCTTTGGTCAGATGTGCCAAGGAATTTGCTTGATACGTCAAAAGGGGAGAGTTTTGGACCCTTTTTTTTTTATTTTTTTTTTTCCTTTTTATGACAGTATATTCTAATGTTAAGAATGTATTGTGTTTGTGCAAGAATAAATTCAAATGTAATATATATATTTTGTAAATAAATATATTGTCGTTATTCTATATTTAAAGGAGTGCAGATATTTTCATTAGTGTTGGTCTATAAACCGCTATCGAAAAATTGACTTGACTCAACTCGATTAGGTCAGTGTTTAGCCTTTCGACGGCTGGGTTGATTTTTTTTAATTAGGATTAATTTACTTGTACACATATTCTATACACATTGGATCATATTTCCTTAAGTGTCAAAAATCTAGTCATGCGTTAAAAAAATGTTAAAATTAATGCATCAAAATTTGTCAACTCACCAAATTGTAAATCAATATGTCAACTTTTATATACATGTAGCATGATCCTTTTTACTATACTTGAATATCAAATCCTTGCTACCAGACTCCAACCACAACCTTAAACACTTGAGAAAGAGAGAGAAAATCTAAAATTAAAGCTCCAAAATTTAGATCGCTGTCTTTCTCACCCAGGACTAGGTTGGTTTTCAGCCCAACTCAAACAATCCCGAGTTAGTCAGTTTGGTAGAATCTAAAACCAGCCCAAACGGGTCAGGTTGGTTCTTCAATTTGGGCTTAGGCCCAAATGCCAAATATCAAAAATCATAATAATAATACTTTTTTAAAAAAATGTTTTGGCTACCTATTTATCACATTCAACGTTCAAGAATTTTTGTAAATAATAATAGAAAAAGCCATTAGAGAAAAAAAAAATTAGTTAAATAAATCAAAAATAGTACCATCGTCTAAAATTCAAACTCTTAAAAAATAAACACAGAATTAACATATTACAATATCCGACTTTTCCACGAAGTTTCACTTATTCAAATGTTCCATAAGTTTCAAGCACAATTTCTACATCAAAATAATAGAAATACTCTGGGGGAAAAAGTGAGTATTACATTGGATAAAGTGTTCTACACATTGCATATACATTGCACATTTACGTGGAAAGGTTAGATACATTCGATTTCACTTATTCTCAAAGGTATACAAAAAAAAAATAAAAAATGATTGAATTAATAATAAATTAGATAGAAACATATATATTTAACATAATTCATTAAATAGCTAATTAGCTATATTAGGTTCATCCAATTGAGTCAATGGATGATTATCAATAGAAGTATCTTTCCCACGATTATCTGAAAAAAGAACCATGTTAGCGAGTATTTCCAACCCTCAAAATAGAACCATACAAAACCAAAGTAAAAAGATGAAAAACATTTACCGCATTTGTTTCATCTACCTCCTCTTGGAATATGCTAAGAAATGGAGAGTGAAAATTCATTGATTCTATGAAATTTTGAGATTTTAATGGGAATTTTAAAATTCGTGTTTTCAGTTATAAGGATTTTCCTAAAATAACGCAAAAGTCGTATGATAAGACCTTCGAAAATAACTTATTTTACGAAATTTTTGACACTATCAGTTTACTTTAATATGAAAAAAAAAAATGATTTTCCTCCCCACGACCCAAGTTTTAAGTTGTAAAGATTTTTTTTTTTTTTTTTTTTTTTTTTTTTCAAATTAAGTAGTCACGTGTGCAAGTGCGATTAGACTAAAATGAAGATGGGAAGATAATAGAACCAGTGTATGGTCGGGTCGGCTAGGATTATTGTTCACGAAAATATATTTCGAATTATAACTATTGCAGGTGTACGGTTCGTTATTTTAAGTATCGCAATCTTAACCGAAACAAGATTAATATGATGTATTGTTTGTGACAAAATTATGTATAAATTAATCTACTTATATAATTATGAGTAAATTAACTAAATTAAATACAAATTAATGTGTTTAATAAATGACAAATGCACTAGGATTCCGAATTCCCATACAATAATCTTTTTTTAACCTTTGTTCTACACTTTGACGGCATGATTGAATTTTGACGAATCAATGTTCTTATTTTATTTAACAATCTCTCTCAAATAATATTAAACATAATCTCATATATGACATGACTATATTTCTATGACGGAATAGAATATACAAGAGTGTATGCATTTTTATGAATACTTAAAAATTCACATAGAGCATAGTGATATATTTCTATCCCATATCGGACCATATGACAATCTATATATGTCGAATTTATTTCCCTTCTTTCGAATACATGAAATAGGCCACCACGGTCACACAACTACCGTGCATAATAATTGTAGAGAAAAGAAAATCATATAAATTATTCAATATCCAAAAACGTATTTTCAATATCAAGTATGTAAAACTAAATATTAAAAATTCATATTACATGATTTATCATTCTCCTAGTACAAAGAAAATTAGTCTAACATGTTATGAGAAAGAAAACAAAGGAAAAATTGAAGAATCGACATCACTTAAATAAAGTTTGGATTGAATTTTCGAATCTTGTAATCGATCTTCGTGTTTCTTGACTCCTTTTATACTCCAAAATCTCTTAGAATGTGTTGTAATATGTTGTCCCTTCATTATGGATGGTCCTGGGTCTTTAAAAGACATCTCAAGATTTGTTTCCATAAGAGGTGAAATCAAATAAGGAAACTAGAATTTTCCTTTCGAAAATACACTATGCTATAGCATAGTATATTTCAATGCTATAGCATAGTTCAACCGTGTTCAGCTCAAAAAATCCCTGCATCACACCATGCAACTGCATGGAGAGAATAACTATGCCATAGCATAGTTTAAGTGAAATTTCAGTATTTGCATTTTGTTCCTCCAATTCCGTTTTCTAGTTTCTTGATCTCTTTTCTCAATTTTTCTTCTTCCACTTCCAATACTCTATGTCTTCGCTAAATTGATCTTTGACTCTTTCACTTCATTATTTCTTCTTCCAAGTCATCTTTCGAATATTTTCACTTTGATTCCTGAACTTTGGTTTTCTTTCATTTTAGTCCTTTTTCGCTTCTTGTTCTTAAATTCCATCATGTTCATCAATGTTATCCTACAAAATATAATTTATATAGAATTAAGCCATATTTCGATATGGTTACCAACAATTGTTCATATTTTGTGCTAGAAATAAGTGTATAAAATGCACTTATCAAATCCCCCAAACTTGAAAATTGTTTGTCCTCAAACAAGTTGTAGCTTAACTCTAAACAAAATATAGTTTGACAATCCACAGTGTCTCAGGATTGGAATTCAGTAATCACATAATGAACAGTTTCAACAGTGCAAAATCAAATCAATCTCCACATGTTATATGTATAACTCGACGTGGGTGTGTATAAACTCATGTAAATATATCAAGCTTATGATTGGCTCAACTCCTGCCACATAGTTGTCAAATATTTCATTTCTTCTCTCGAGAGATACACATCCCCCCGAACTTATTTTTTTCACTCAGTTTTCCCAAGGTGGATCATAAGTTGAACTTATTTAATTTTACTCATTACCCTCTCTTAGTTTGAATTGATCTTACTATCACAAGTTCATACTTCAGTTAGTCGAGATTCTCCTATATTTTTTACTACCTCAACATTTAAGATTAAACTAAACTACTTGCCTCGTATTAAACGTATAGTTCTATCAACCAAATGTCTTGGAGTTTAATCAATGTAATTGTGCTTTTTCTCAGTTATTATTGTTTTTCATTTTTTTTCAAACATCTTCTCATTTGCTTTTTATATGACACATGTAACGAGCTTTAGGACGATGACTACTAAGTTAGATGACCATAGGGCACAAGATTTTAAACATTTACAGCTTTATTCACTCGAGTTATACAAACTCGAAAAGATGATTTTATTTACACATAGACTAGTGATATGCTCCTTTCCTTTTAGACATCCAACATCTAAAATTACATTCTAATTTAAAACTTTCACCTTGTCTTCATCTCATTTATTTTGACAATCCACACAAGATAATTTCATGCACGAAACCCCTACGCATCTCAATGTTCCTTTGTAACAGCTCAACGAGCTTTAAACTACTCTATAAATGGATTATGGTTAAATACAATAGAGGTTATTCAGATCTAACTTACTATGTTCAAATTTTCTCTAAGTAATAAGCTAAATCACCAACTTAATATATAAAACATGAATGTCGTGCATAAAGAATGCCAAGTTTCATATAAACAAGTATTGATTAATCTAATCATGCAATATTTCCACCATTTATAGCTCATACTTATTCCAGTATTCAACATCATTGCCGACAGTGTCATCAAACTCACACAAGCATACAAAACAATAAACAAATACTAGAAAATAAGTAAAAAACTGCTATTTTTTTCACAAAAAATCACACAAAAAAAAAGTTATATAAAACATTATTCTCAATGTCAGAGCAAAAATAATCAAAACAAAGTAGTAAGGATCAGAAACTCCCTGAGGGTAGATGCAGATAGGTAAAATGATCAGGCTGGTCTAGTTGGTAAACGCCACGACGACCACCACTTTGTTTTTTTTTGTTTTTTTGCTAGTCTTCAATTTTCTGTCTCAAGAATTCAAAATAAATATTAATAATAGAAAATAAGGTTTAAATAATTGTAATGTATTCACACCTAGCATTAAGAATATTGAAATCTAGGTGCAACGTTAAGAATGCATATCACATCAATATGAGCTCAATTAATGCTAGGATGTTAACGATGAATCGAAATAAAATGAACTCAATAAGTAAACATGCCTAAATTAATCATGCAAGTATTAACATACTGTCTAAAATGTGTTAAAACCAGTTTAAATGCATGAATTTTTAAATTAATGCAATCTCTAAAACTACTTGTAATGCAATGATTAATCAAAATAAGGAAAAATGGATTAAAAAAAATGGGTTACCTCTCATTAAGTGCTCGATTTATAGTCTTAAACTCGACTTTTGCACAAGTGTATCATGGCACATTGAATATGGATTTGGAGGTCATGCTTAGCTTACTCAATTTGACTTTATTCCATATTACAACTTTCCTTTAAATTTTAACATTTACCTGCACCAAATAGTATAATTTCTCCTTATCACCCGTTTCGAACTCAATAATAGACACATCAATCTCTTTATAAGATTTAATCACAAATTCAATTTTTGAGTAAACGATAAAATCGATGGATTGCATGCTAATTTCCTCCTCTTTGAATGCTACTGATTCTTTTTGGCCCGTTATGATTAATTTTTCGATTTTTTCATGATCTTCTTCTTCTTTAATTGAACTTTCTTGAATTTAACGTTTATATTCGAAAATTTTGGCAAACAAATAATGACATTTTCATGGAAAGTCTCATCCTCTTGTTGTATTTGTTGGAAGTTAGATTGATTCTCTTAATTGATGTTCGTTAATAATCTGTGGAAGAAATAATTCCACATGCAAATCATCCACGTCAAAGTTTTGTGAGAGAAATATTGCAACAAGTCACCCGTGACAGTTTTATCAAGTTCACATTCCGCTTTTATATCTCGTAGTCGCTATTCTATAACGAAATCTCCCACAAGCATATTTCCATCGTCAATTTCTTGAGCTGTCAAGTGTTGTTGTCTTATGATGAAATCACATACGAGCATTTTATTGAAATCAATCATAATCATCCGTTATCCTGCTATTTTGATCTTTTTATATCCTAAAAAGAGGGAAAAAATTAAAATGAAAAAAAAATACAAGAGTACATATAGAAGTTTGAATTAGTGTCAAAATAAATGAAATTAAACTTAAAAATCAATCTTCGACAATAACGTTAAAAATTTGTTCACGAAAATATATTTTGAATTATAACCACCGCAAGTGTACAGTTCGTTAACAAGTAATAAAGTAAAATTTGAGTCCAAGTATTATCCCACATATATTAATTAGTTCAATTTTAATTATCGCAACCTTAATCAAAACAAGAATAATATGATGTATTGTTTGTGACAAAATTATGAATAAATTAATCTACTTATATAATTATGAGTAAATTAACTAAACTAAATACAAATTATATTCAATGCAAATTGATGTGTTTAATAAATGACAAATGTATTAAAATCCCGAATTTCTATGCAATAATCTTTTTTTTTAAACCTTAGTTCTACACTTTGACAATACGATTAAATTTTGACGAATCAATGTTCTTAATTTATTTAACAATCTCTCTCGAATAATATTAAATATACTCTCATATATGAACCGACTATATTTTTATGACGGATGCGAACATACAAGAGTGCATGAATTTTTATGAACACTTAAAGATTCACATAATGTATAGTGGTATATTTCTATCCCCTATCGGACCCTATGACAATCTTTATACGTCGAACATATTTCCCTTCTTTCAAATGCATAAAATAGGCCACCATAGTCACCCAACTACCGTGCATAATAATTGTAGAGAAAAGAAAATCATATAAATCATTCAATATCCAAAAACGTGTTTTCAATATCAAGTATGTCATCGTTCTCCCAGTACAAAGAAAACTAGCCTAACATGTTATGAGAAAGAAAACAAAAGAAAAATTGAAGAATCGACATCAC